>JAGVSQ010001919.1:0-26758 GCA_022683975.1 Rhyacophila evoluta | reverse complement strand
TTTAATATGTATATATATTTTTAATAATCACATAAATCATCTATATAACACACACATTTATGTGATCATTACTTAAAGATTCAAAAACATATTGATTGTAGAAATTAGTATTTCATGTATTCATGAAATTAATGTGTTATGGTAAATATTTTTACTATTAAATTTAAATTCATTTAATTATTTAGATACTGTATTGTTGTGTTTTATGATAGTAAGGTTAACCAACACGTTTAATGTGTGTGTGTCTAATGAGTTTTTTTTATCCCAGTGGCTGTAAATAATTTCGTTTCTTTCCTAATTAATTAATAAACGCTATCGATAGATATTTTTATGTTCAGTTCTTTCAGTTTTTTTTTTTACATCGAAAAGATGGATCTTTGAAAAAATGGTTGCCGATGGCTAATACAGAGGTTGTAGAATTTTAACCAAAATACACTTTGCTTGCTCGTTCTGACTAATTGAAACGTGGGATACATTATATTATTCAAATCGAGTGGTATGCTTAGTTGCTACAGTGGTAGTGAACTTTTGCACATATATGTTTAGATTGCTTAGATTTAAATGACTTTCAAAGTTACTTTCAAAATGCATACAAGCTAAAGATAAACTTCTCTTTTTCGTATCATAACAGAAATACCGGTTTATTTTAGAAGTTGCTGATAAAAATACTATTTTGTACATTTTTAAAATTATATTTAATATCACTCCATATGCAATATAATAATATATTTTAAATAAACAGAATACTACAGTTCCATTAAAGATTAGTACGGAATACTATTAAGCACAAACAAATGAAAATCAATCCATTCACTAAGTATAAATTTTTTGAACGTATACACTGCAAATGAGCATTTAAATGTCCACACATTGAATACTATTATACTTCAATTGCATTATTTTTTTTATTTTGGCTATAGCCGAAAGGTATTTTCATAGACAGACAGAATCTATTGATTGATTGTTTTCATCTATCAATACGACATAAATTTAATAAATGAAAATAGTATTTGACAAAAAGATATTCTTCTTCTTCCTAGTTGCAAAATATTGATTATTTTCCGACATTCGCCTCTGTTCGATCTTTTTCAATTATTTTAATAACTTCATCAATACATGATGATATGTTTACCATCACTGCTCACTGAAAGCTGAAAATATTCTACTTTTCACTTTGTACCTTATTACGCATTAATACTGTTAAATGGACTCTTTACTTAAAGAGGATTACGGTATGAATACTAAATAATAAAGTATTCAGAAGTGTTCGTAACTAATTTCTCGCACGGTTTTATATTTAAGTAAGAACAAATTAATATTAAAGAAAATCTTAAAGTAGACATACATAAACATCACTCGGTTAATTACTCAAGTAAAGTACACAACACTAGTATATATAATATATATTAGACAATGTAGGCGGAATGGTAATGTATCAGCTAAAGAAATAAATAGAAATATTTATATGCTCAACTATAGTCACCCCAAGCCACAATATAAAGAGTTATATTGATAGATTGCTTATTTATATAAACTATTAAAAAATTGCTCAGCGGTATTGAGTTTCTGCACGGGATAGAACCTGAAACCTCCGGTTTTGAAGCGTGCACGTTTATTAATCGAAAATTGTGATTCGTCATTCATTTATAAATAAGACTATTTTTCTTTTTAAATTATTGAAATGACTAAAAAACTGGCAATTGGTACTATCTTATTGTAATCTTGATCAGTCGAAAAAAAATATGGGATCCCGACTCTATCTAAAAAAAAATTAACTGATCGTTTTATAATATAAATATCCAAGTAGAACATTTTTAAAAGGTCGTCTGGAGAAATCAAAAGCTGCTGGCAGGGCGAAAGCTCTCGCAGAAAAATATATGATTATCATTTCCCCTCTTATCTGCCAGATTATGAACTACAATAGAATAGCTAGATGACAGCCGACTCAACTCTGGCATCTCGTTCAATAATATTATAATAATTGTCCCTGGCGTATTGGTTAGAGTAAGCTCCCCGAAATGAATTTAAGGCCGTACGCCATTTACCGAATCAGTTTGATTCGACATTCTTATTATATATTGTCAGACCGCTTCACTTTACATGTTTGCTGAGGGACCTCTTAGGAATCATTAGACTCAGGATATTTTATTTGCATACAGTAAAAATCAGATTTTAAGCTTTTGAAGGGACTGACAAAAAAAATATATTCGAAGAAAAACGTAGATTGAAGGTTTTCGAAAATTTAAAAAACGATATGTGACGAAAAATTAAAATTATACAAAAAAATGACGCATAAAGTTGTAGTAAATACCGTGAACTGATTTCAAAATTTCGTATGTCTTCAATGCTAGTAAAATAGCTTTTGAATCTCCCATTGTCCCTTGTAGTATTCTTTTGTTGTTAGAATTGGATAGATTGTGTTAATCTCGTCTTCATCGGAGAATTATTCATCCTGTCTACTATTTAATCGATTTTAATGACCGATGTCATCACGTAAAAATCAAGGACTACATAATTTTTCAAGGGTTCGTGAAAAATTATTACATATAGAGCATACATAGTGTAAACATTTTTTTGTTAGCGTTAAGTGTAAAATTGTTTTTTATTTTACTGTTGTATTTAATGGTTAACCTTATGAGTGAGATGTATGATTAATATTTTCAACTATAAAACTAAATATATAACAACTTCAACACTTCGCATAAACTCGTCGCTAAATACTACGAAAGCTATGCGTACCGAATTAAAATCACGCGTTAATTATAACGCAATTAAAATTCTGTCTAACCCGTTCTTAACAGCTGGATTAAAGGCCTAGCTCACCTCACCCGACAATAATTCCTTAGGCGCATTATTTTAGTGATCATTGTAGTACCTATTCATATCATTTTAAAGGCTCTCTATTCATATTACTCCAAATTGTCCGGTTAGAATTATTTTTTCATGTGATTATTTTGCTTAGAATTTATGGTGTACATATTGTTATTGTTCAAATTGAGATATTTAAGTAAAAAAGCTCTTACTCCGTTTTTTTATTCCTAGTAAAAAATTGACAATTCCTGAATTGATAATGCAAGATTATTTCTAATTTCAGAGTAAAAATTATTATACGCGTTTAAAAACACCAATATTTATAATATGTAAACAGAAAAGCGCTGTAAAATAAATTAAATAGTTTGATATAGTTGCATTATTTATCACATCACCCAGGAATACTGAAAATAAGATTTTATTTATTGTGAATATTGTGTGTAATATATATGAATGTACATACTTATTTTCGACGCACCATTATGTGTGCTTAAAATTAAGCGTGTGGCATTCACTCCTAATACGTGAATTGTTATTTGTATAGTGTAGAATTAGTTGACATAATTATACGTTGAAATAATACGGGCTCAAATCATATTTTACTATGTTCAAATTACAATAGTAAATTTTCTTTGATTTGAAGTTTCAAGAAAAATAATTATGTGCAGTCCCTATTTATCAGGTAAATCAAGCGCTTAACAAACTCACCTTCATCTGACAGCCATCCTTCTCCCTATACATTTATTGATCGTCTAAAAATAAAGTCCTTTTTGTCTGAATATTCACACAACTGACTTACGAGCTCGGCGGCTCCTGTTTTATTATATTTGTACCAAATAAAAACTGTATTTGTATGGGTGCGTAATAAATTTCGGCACTAAACAAAGGTGGGGCCTAATCTTGGGAATTTGTGTTCTACGAGTAGTTTATTTATTTTTTTGTCATTAAAACACCTAACTTGTTTATATTATTTACATTTTCATATACGTAGTAAAATATTAGTAATAAAAGTTATCAATAAAAAAATTGTATTATTTTGTTAATTTACGGGTAGAAAAAGTCAAACATCATGTGAAACCATGCCTGCCCAGATCCTGATTATACACTGACCAACGATGGATAGAGCATCGAAAGTGTCGATAGTTTTAGAGAACACATTGCAGGAAATTGCACTACACAAAGCTCGCTGTTCCAAAAGTAATACCTGGAGCAACTTTCAAGTCCATGTGATGCATCTGGGATTGATTTAAAATGAGGAAATAAGAGAACAGACCATTCAGTCACTAATCACTGACAAAGTAAACCTACGCCTCTGTATTTGGCTCGACCACATATTTTAGATGCCTCAACAAACTGTTTACCTGAGTTTTTAAGCCGGTTTGCGGTGTCCATCCGATCCCAAGTCCAATTCTATCCATAGATTGCACTCGGTACAGTTTGGGATGCAGTTATAGCCTGGGAGGGGGCAATACTGACGGGAAATCCCACCAGTCGGCAAAAGAGACAAGCAAGATCCAAATTCTCCGGAGGCATCCGCAGTACATGCCTCAGCTAGTCCTGGCACTGGTGCATGACTTTTAGTGTCTCCGAGCTTCTTACGAATGCCCCACTTAAGGAACGGATATGGCAGAAGAAGATTTAAGGATACTGATATTAGCGAAATAAAATAAATATGAGTTGGTTTGTTCAATGACGCATATTGATTAGTCTCCTCCATATCGTGACTCACATAATCATGTGATAATATTACTCTCATGATATCGATAATTTAATGATATGACTAATAAACTATCGGGTTCACAATTCCCTATGCATTATTCACTTTATTACCGCATACATTTTTATTAACGTTTTGTTAAAAATTACTTCAATAATATTATATAATGCATATTTGCATACATGAATTTGAATTTTGTTTAAAATCTATCCCAAACCATATTTGTAGATGCAAGTTTTTTAATAATGCCCACCCCAAAAGTATTTACAGTAGAACTTTGATATAGAAGGCCGATAAAACGGAAAAAATATCCGTAAAGCATTAAAATTGCAAGCATTGGGAAACAGTTGGAAAATTTGTTTAGAAAAGTTGGAGACATAGATTTAAAATGTCCTGATATTTTTAGAATAATTTAGAATGGTCCAGACACAAGAAAATAGAAGTGGCCCTGAATATCAGACCGTGAGACAAAGCTAAATAGCAGATGAAGTTATGGTCTTCTAAAATGAGAGTAAAAGTAAGTGTTGGCGAAGAAAAAGGAAACGACCAGCAAAAAAAAATCCTTTAGAGATAAAATCGCGTCTCGACAATCTACTAATACGTTCTATTGATTATTCGTCAATGACTATTATCAAATAACAAAATTGAATTATATTCTTATAAAAATGCATTCCGAAAACCCATTTTTATACAACGAACTTTTGTTTTTCATGAATACATTCTCATCCGCATTAGTCCACTGTATCAAAGTTTTATCATATACATAGATATTCCTAACGCAAAGATTTATCTTAACAAATTTATTAACGATGATTATACATCTGATATGTGACAAAAAGTAAGTAAAAGTTCTAATAAGGTTAAGTATTCATTTAAAATGAAGTAATCGATGTTTTACAATTTAAAATATGACAAAAAAAGATAATAGAAAAAAACATTACATGACCTTTTATTGGAGTGAACCTCTCTTACTCATAACGTAAAATAAGTCACCTGGAAAATGAAACGACAAACGGCATATTCATGATTGCGTGAGATTCATTCCGGCCTATTCGTAATGATAATTTTCTTGAGTTATAGCAGCTAATTTTTAAAACTTATATTGAATTTTATTATGAATGAAAACGTAATTTCCTATTTTCAAAAATACTCGCCATGTCAATTAAAAACAAAGTTTATTTAACTTACCAAATAGATACAAAACAATATGTCTTGTGTATTTTCCTTATTTACTAAATCCAAGATTTTAAAATATGGCAGCCATTTTGTTAATAAAGTTTTAGTCGAAAGTAAAGTGAGACTTTGAAACTCCTTACATAAATTTATTTTTATGTCTAAAACGGGTTTTTACAGTATACTGTAATGTGCTCGGTAAAGAAAGCTGTTATTCAGTTCACCAGTGGTGTGGTACTGAAATATTTATAAAGACCGGAATGATAAAGTTCCTTTAAAAACAACTTTGCGATATCTCTTTCAATAGATATCGAAATATTGGTTTGTTTCCGGAAAATTTTGGTCTTTCGTCTGTAAACTATTTTTTGATGGTATTGTAGCATTAAAGTCATCAATTTTCAAGTATGATAACAGGTTTATACTTTTTTCAATAATACTGAAGGTAGATTGACGAAGTTTTAACGTTTCACGAAAGTAAGTTGATTTTTAGAAAAATTATTTCACAGTTGTGATAAAAAAAAAATTTGAGCATGATTGACCAAATCGTCTAAATCAATCAATTTAAAATATGTATTTATTTACAAATAATATAGCATATTGACAATCATCATCAAGTCATCTTTCGAATAGTTTCTTTTAACATTTAAGTACACTCCTACGAAATGATAATTTACCATTACAATGTTATAAAATATTCATTCCGGTTGAATAAAAGTAATCCGGTTCAACCGCACCACTGAATGTTTACCATTCATTCCACAAAGTAACATATTTTTCATTTCTCGGTATAATATTATCTGCTCATCTAAGGGTTTACTTCTCAGCTAACATTGTCTACTGGGGGATGTTGGCCGATTCCCTCTTCACTATTTTCTTTTTTCATGCGAATGACGGGACTTTCAAAAAGGTAAATTGCATCAAACACTTTTTCGTGACGCGAGAATACACTACGGAATTATTATGGAAATAGAAAAAATAAAAACGTTCCACACTAAAGTGTACTCTTGATAAAAATATAAGCTTCATAAAACTAAACCTTCCTTTAAAAGACCATAAAAAATATGTAAATGCTTAGTTAAAAATGTAACTACTACACAATAATATTTGAATACCATACAAAAATTACCAACAATCTATAAGTTAAGTCAACTTAATAATTTTGTGGCTCAATTAGCCCGGTGGTTTTTATCTTTCATACGGCATCAGTTGACGGTTTCCACAGTCGGTGAGAAGCAAATATCTTTAAACCCCAAAAATAATTTGGAGTGATTTATCTTCATTAATATTTTTTGCTTTTTATTTTTTTTATCACAATCGGGTATGTTTTCTTTTTTTTATTGATATTATATAATTGAATTCCAATGTGGACGATTTTACTTTAAATGGTCTACTTTATTAATTTGATCATACAAAGTTTTTCTAGATACTAACAATTGAATGCCACATCAGTGGTTTTTTACATTTCGTATTATATTTGGTTGATTAATCATTATTTTTATACACGTGTCCAAGTGATTTACTTATCGCAATCTGAGATCTTTAAACAGTTCAATTAATATTTATTATTGCAAAGACTATATCCTATGCCCATGTAGTATAATGAAACAATTTTCGTAAACGAATGAAGAAATCGGACATGTTCAATATTGATGAATATTAGTAAGTATATTAATCAATATTATATAATATATTACACACAAAATATCTTTAACATTACGAAATATATGGACCTTGATAAAACGTGTGAAGATTTTTTGTTTTCTTTCACATATGTTGTTCGCCATTGTTCTATTATTTTCTTACTCATGTTATCCAAAGTTACATGATTACTATCATAATAAACACATACGTAAATAAAATATAATAAATTTACCATACACGTAAGATGTATTTAGTTGTGTTTGGTAGGATATCTGATTAGTGCAGAGATAATTATAGTGATGGATATTATATCAATGTGAAACCAAAAAGATTGATATATTAAAAATACTATGATTCATGTATACTCGTACTCACTTTTAGTCGGAAGCGTAGTGAATAGATGGGTAACTAAATGAAAATATAAACAAGTATTAATTAAAAAAATTGTAGTAAGGAAATAAATCAAGCATTTCATTAGCATTAAAAAAGTATAACCGACATCTAAAACGCTCGGTTAAACGTGAAAGTCGTAGTATTATAAATATTTCAGCACGCATTATATTCAGTGGGGCATTCCGTTGTTTGAAATACTTCCGCGAGAAAGTCATGAATCATAAAAGTTTTGAATTCTTTACTCGCAAGACACTGGAATACGGCATTTCTTCGCAAAGGATTATTAAATCTCTTTTTTCTCAGAGCGAATTCATTTACTTCGGGAGTTAACAAACAAAATTTAATGAAATTGGGAAGACGAGTAGTGCTATATATTTCACCAAATTATCAAATCGTCTCATTAGCTGTCTTTAATTTTTTTATCAATACGAGTAGTATAGTGCATATAATTTTTCGTCCATATGGAAAATACTCACCCCGCTCAACCCCTTAAAAGTTAAATGGATTACTTATTTTTTCGTGGTTTATTTCTTATTGACAGCATGTATTAACTTTAAAATCAGGCAAAGATCGTTTCACATTACTTTTAACACCAAAATTTCTGAGCTTAAGTTCACGATTTAATGAAAGTAGTATCATGTATGCTATTTTTTACTGTTAATTATAAGAAAGTATGTAAACAATAATAAACGGACAACACTAAGTAATAATACATTGTATGTTTAAATACGGCAACATCTGAATACTGGAAAATCATTTCTCGCCCTTTAATTTTAACCAGCTCAATGTATTTTTTTTAACCAACGCCTCAATAATTTGTGTGTAACTTTCCACATAACTATGTCCGAATGATCCCTTGAAATATGTTTCGCCGAAAAGCTTGTAGCGCCAGAAACTTTGGTAATAAAAGTATTAGAAAATAAATTCGAACACAAATGAAAATAGAAAAGAGCATCATCCCCACGGATTAAAAGTAATTGGAATAATTTACGTTTGATCAGTTTCTGAAACGTGGAATTCCCATAATCGATTTTCTGCCATAATGAGAATTCCAAAGAGGTACAATGAAATTATAATTCCGGATTTAATTAACGCTTTTCTATAAGTAAAGGAATGCGCATTATTATATTGTATACGTAGACAAACGGGAACTGTTCATGATCGGTAGTTATCAAGAGAGTGTTATGCGAAGCCATCCTTAATTTCTACACAATATTGTTGGTCGGGTACATTCATTCCATTGTCCGCTCGACTTTAGGGTAGCTCCACAGAATTTACACTTCTTCGCTTCTCGTTTATTTACCGTTCATGCTGATGACTTTTTGTGGGAACTGATTTTAAGCTTATATTATACTTGAAATCCATTCTTTATTTTAGTTTATATTATTGTCACATGACAACTCAGATATGATTTTAAATTAATTAAATTTCCACTGTAGAAAGTTAAATGATGTAACCTATACAGAACAAATTTTTCAGGAAGTTCAAAAAGCGTTTATTTAATGATTTATTCGCAAAGTCATAGCATTATATAGACACAACCTCAAGGTGCATAAAGACTAAAAGTGATGTTTTAGATACCTTATATCATAATAATTTTATAAGTTATTTAAGAAAAACTAAAAATTTTGGTGAGGTAAGTCCTTTTTCCTGGTTTCAAATTCAAGAGGCCATCTTTTTCAAACCTTAAAGTTTAATTCGCCATCTGCAGCTTACGTCATTTTGGCAGAAAGTGTATTGAATTGTGCACAGTGTTATATTGTATAAAGCTATTCTGAACAAATGGAGGGTTACGTGCTTTTTCTCTTCCGCAGTCGATATAATCGTTTAATTAATATAGCATGAACTGAATGACAAGAATAAAAACACAAGTAATGTACGCTTAATATTTTATGGTATTTTGGGAGCTGAAAGATTAGCGTGCACGCCTTGCATCCGCTGAATACGGGATTGATTCGCACATATGCTGGATTTTTAAAAATCCAAAAATATTGGACTGAACGCTCATTCAATTGAGCGATTTTTTTGACAACCAATTCTAATAAAAAAAAAATTCAAGATATTTCTTCTTGTTGTGTAGATCCATATCCATATCTTTGTAGCAGACGTAGTAAAAAAATATTATTAATAATAATTGTCTGTCACAAAAAAATTTCGACTTTCTTAAGACATAACTATCGTATCATTAATTGCCAAAAAAATATTTTTGTATCTATAAATAACTTGTTTTATTGCGGCTTTTCCTTGAATAGATTCAAACTCTTTCTCCATTCAGATCAATTTTATTCATCTTGCTATAACAATATTATTTCAATACTTGGCAGTATACAATAGTTTTATATCTTGTTGATATTAAGTGATAAATTTTGAAATTAAAAATATAACAGCTAATTTTAAAATAGCAGTTAAAATCATATGTAAAAATTTCGCGTCGCCATTATTTATTGTTTATGATAAATACTTGTGACAGACAGATACACGTGTATTTTCTGTTTTATAGTAACATTATTTAATATTATTTTTTGTGGGACAAGTTCTGAAACATCGTAACAATACGAATTGGTTATATTTGATAATATTATGAATTTAATTTCCTCTCACTATTCATCAGAGAAAAGTCTAATTAAATTGTTGTTGGGTTGTTACTATGAATTCATTAATTTTCATTTATTGTTCATTACTAATGGATAGCCTGACCTATATACAACTGACCCATATTACTTATTATAATGTAGTTTTGTGATACTATTTCAAACTGGATAGAATTTATCGATCCCATCGCTAATGAAGATAAACTATTACAACACAAATAAGATAAACATTATTGTTCGAGATAATTTAGATATAACATACGAATTTATCACTTTGAGTACAACCATGTTTTTGTATTATTTTTGATAGATTATAAAATATTATAATTAGTTAGTTATGGATTCAAATGCACTTGATCCTAAGCAAATTGAGAACATCTAACAAAAAATCTACAAAATACGGAGATTTATATATTTCATTTTAGCAAACAGAAGAGATGTACATGTGATACTCTTTAAACAAATATGGTACTGAAATTATGTAAAAAAACTAACATATTTCTTTTCAAATAATTTCAAACATTCAAATTAAAGACTAAAAAGAAGAAGTTAAATTGTTCAAGTTGTGGCATTTAAATTGTTTTGCGGAAGCAGTGAATCCACTTTCGTAATACATATATAGTGTCGGATTGTCAAATGAAAAAATAAATAAATGAGCTATTAATTTACATAACCTTAAAAATATATATTTTCAGTTAACAAAAATCAACCTTGAGTAAATAAGTCGTGTGAAATCTCAAGGAGACGAACATATTAGAATAGAGTTAAATTTGCACTTTTTTATTCATTCTGTTCGTTTGGTTCAAAAATGATTGTTTGTTTATCTCGTCTTCCTTATGTATATATATATATATATATTTTTAATTCTTTTTTTATGTTAATATGTTTGTTGTAATCTCGTGTATATCGTGTTTTTAATATTTCAAACTTATAATTTGCAATCTTGCAACACGTATAAAATAAATATATGAGTTTGTAATAAGATTAAATTTTACATGAGGGCCAAAAATCGTATATTTAATAATTTTGAGCCAAAGTGAAAATATTAAAAGAACATAACCTAAAATGCACGGCGACTAAAACTAGTACTTTATTTACCCAAACTGATATTAATATAATAAGTCATTTGAAAAAATCAATAAAATTGATGCAATGGATGTCATTTTGTCAGGTAGCAAATTTGAGAAGCTAATATTCCATTCAAACAGAAGATTCAACTTTAGATACCAAGTCGGCATTTCCAGCTAACATTTTTTTGATAGAATGTACATTAGTTTATATAAATTTGGATTACGAAAAAGGCAATTTTAAAAAAATGAGGGCTATGTCTTTTTTCCTTTCCGCAGTCGATTTAAAAGAGAATCTTTATATAACGCTTATGCCAAAGCAATACCTCGTATACCACGCAGCAAAAACATACAACGGATTAAAAGAACTGTCGATAGTCAATATTATTCAATCATTTTTAAAATAAATTACATGTCAAGATTATTTATTAAATTAATTTATAATGATGGCGATAAAAGAGAGTTTTCATCGAAATTTCGTTGTGTGGTATACGCGGTATTACTTTGTTATGACCGCTAAAATTGATATAGCAAAATTCAGTATAACGAAATACTTCGCTACAAAGAACTTTTGTTTGAGATTAAGCTATTGTAAGTAAATAGTGTAGTAATTTAACGAAATTAATAAAGGTAACTTCTGAACAATAAAAATAAACAGAAGTACCCAACTTTATACGAAATATTTAATATTTTCATAGAGAATTTTAAAACTTGATGTTTTCTCTTAAGTTATTTCATAAAATATTATTGTACTATATTGCGGCTTAATACGGTTCAGTAAATTTATTCAGTACATTAAAACTTATGGCACTTGAAGTTTCTTTAAAAACGACATTACTTGGATTTAAAGATGTTTTATATTCAAGTGTTCCACTTAGAAATAATAAAGTATATTCAACGTAGGTTACAGCTTAAAATACGTATAGTTTTAATAAGATAAGTATTCAGAAGGAATCTAGTTTTTAGTAATACTTTTAATACTCTTAAAATATCACGTTAGATTAACTTGGTTTTCATTTATTTTAAGTTATATTAAACGTAACTAAAATTTCTTAAATATTAAATCACACGAGAAAATTTCAAAGCGTAGAGACATTATATCTTAAGTCGTTAAATTTAAATGCCTTTCTTTCTGAAAACTGAGCATGTATCGACAGTTATTTGTAGTTAACTCTCATATATATTAAATGAAATTGATGAGTAATGTTTTTTTTAGAATTTCTAGTGGAATAAATTATAAGTGTATAAATCTATGCGACGTGATAAGTATTTAGTCCGGAAATCGAATATACAGATTTCCACAATTTGAAACATGTTTTGACATATTATTTTTCATAATAATTGCTTGCTATACAATAACTCAATCCATTGGGCATCCGATTTTGTATCTTTGAATTTTGATTAAATCTAACAGCCATGTAAATTGAAGCCTCAATCGCAGGTTACCGGAAGGCTAACTTACTAGCAATTTATCCGAATATAAATTATAATTATAAAATACAAAAATATAAGGTATTGCAACTGTTTCTTTATTATTTAATACTTACCTCAAAAAAGAACAACATATTTATAACTGAATCCACAATTTTTTTTTCGCTTAATAAGAATTTACTTAATAGAACTTTTCAATATATTGGTCATAATATTATAATAGTTTCATTGGTAGTTACTACAGTATAAGACACGTATTATTCGTGTTTTTATAACTGTGTCTGCTCCAAGAGTATATGGATCTCTGCAATGTTAAAAAGATCTTACCAGAATATTTTTCACGAAAATTGGTCGTCAGACACCAATTGCATCACATTCTGTAGATATTATTTATCTCATCTTCTCAATATGACTAATTTCAGTTGATTATACGGAATCTTATAATAAATAATATATTAATTTTATTCAACGCGTTGTTTTCATTTATAATAGAAAATAATAAATAACAATTTTTACGTTTTTAAGAATATCGTTTAATATAATATGCGAAATTTATCAAAAAGAAGCGACTTGAAACGCCAAAAAATAATAAGATATACATTAATGAGTTTAATTTTTTCAAACATAATCTCCCTGGTAGCTGGTAAGTTAAAGCTGGTAATCGCGCACATAGCAATCCGCAAAATGTGGGTTCAATCCTCCAATTGTCAGATTTTAAAAATCTAAATAATACAGGACCCATTGGAGCACTATCGGAGTGGATATCTTCACACTGCATAGATTCATATTTTTAATTTGGGAGCGGACATGTTAGAAATAAATACATATTATCTTCCAGTTAGTAGAGCGTAATACTTGACTGCTTATATTGCATAATGATTTTAACGTATGTTTTTTTAAAGCTTTTAAAGTACGACTAAGATGGGCTGGTGACTGTTCATGTTGAATTTACTCAAGCAAATGATTAAATGTTATCATTATATAACGCAAGACGAGGTTATAATACACATAGTCATAACTAAACTACTATTTAAATAATACCACACAATTTTACATTTTTTTTTAGCATTTATAGCACAACAATTTTATCCGATAAAAAAAGAACGCGACCACTCACACATCTTACTATGTACTCGGATGAAATTGCTTTCTGAGGGAAATGCAATATTTCACATATTCAGTATAAAAAGGGTGCATGGGGTTGATAGGAAGGGGGTTTTGTCCATCAGCGCAGTTAGACGCCGCCCTAACGAGATCACGTCCTCGCCGCATACAGCCTTTAGCCCTAAGCGCATAGACGGAGCTTTCATATTTATATTATTACTAACTTTATTACACGGTTTTGCCTTGAATAGATTCAAACTGATTATTTATTTAAATTAATTTCATTCATCCCGCTTAATTTGTTTCAATTTGTTTTACACCATATTCACTTCCAAAGTAGAGCATATGGATCTACACAGAGTAAAGAATCCACTCCGAAAGTGGAACATGCGGGTCTCCGCAATATGAAGACGTCTCGACACAGTAGTTTTCACGAGAATTGTCTGTCAGACAATTGGAACTCAATGGATATCCAGTCTTACAACAATGTGGAGACATATCTTGAAAATGTTGTGTAAAGCCAAGTATTCAAATAAATGTTGCTAGGTACACACGCTACTAATTACGCTGCCGAAGAGACTTATTTCAATACCTGACTTTATACAATAATTTTATTATCTTGTAGATCATCAGTATCAAAATAATCAAAAGTAAAAATAGCACAGTTAACTCAAAAATAATATAGAAAATGACATGTGATATTTTCATTATTTTATTGTTTACTGTTTTTTAGATGTTTGGGTGACAGACAGATTCACAAGCTTATTTTGTGTTTAGAAGATATAATATATAAAATATGACTGATAATAATTATCCACACACTTTCATATCGTGCTCTAAATTAATAACAATATTTTTCGGCACATTTGAATTTAAAATTACTTGAAAACAATTATATTTTTTTACCTGAAATGAATACAATAAAATTTAAAATAATATCGGATTCAGTCAAATTTTTTCATAATATCTTTGTTAAAAACCAGATAAAATTAGTGCAGTGTAAAATAATAACAATGCTGGACTGGATTCCTATTGGGCTTGTTTGACAAACGATTCTCGTTAAAAGATAAACTGTCAAAACGTCTTCACATTACGAAGATCCATATACTCCACTCGGAGTGGATATCTTCATACTGTGTAGATCCATATGCTCCAGTTTGAGAGCGAACATGGTTTAAAAAAAAAAATACATAGCACATACCGACTACTAAAATAACTATCGAAAAACTTATAAAGATATTGAATTTGTAGTTTGATAATTTAACCGATATAATAAAGAATTTTATCAATCATTGTTTTGTAGAATTATGAATTTAAAAATTTTCTTAAATGTCAGGTTAAACATGTTTTTACTTTGTCGGCGCGTCACTGTGCAAAACAGCAGTCAGTCAGTGGCACATTCTCGTAACACAATACTTAACGATCCGTTTATTTTGACCTGATCTACTCTGACTGCGTGGTCACCCTACATAAATCATGTGTCATCCACCACTTGCTTTTTAAAATGAAATTGCATGCTTTATAAATACACGTACACACAATAGACTCTCATCTTATCGTTGGCTGACATTTAATAACAAAAATATTCTTTGAATTAAAGATTTAAAAATAATAAGGTTATACAATTTGCATATCATTTTAAGACACAGTGTAATCATAAAATAATTGCAATTTAATCGAAAGTTGTAAGAATAATAAACGATAAAAAGATATTTCTCATAAAATAATTCGTCTAAAATAGAACTAGAAATAACTGTATGATATAGTTTATAGTAATTATTTTATTAACTAAAATTACTATAATTCATGAATCATACAAAAAAATTAACTAACTCGCTAAAAATTAATTAACTAACTAACTCACTTTTAAAGTCATGTATATAAAATTTTCTGGTGGGAAATTTAGGAAAATAGAGATTTTCATTTAATATTTTAGATACGTCAGAAATCATAATGTTAAGCATACGGATGGTAGGCTTAAATCTTAAAGGTTTTTCAAATTAAAAAAGATAAGACTTCTATTTTATTTCTTGAATCAATGTTTCTTATATTATTCCTCCACAATTGTCGAGAGATTAGCGTGTGCGGCTTGCACTTGGTGAATTCAAGCACAATCCCTACATCTACCGGATTCTTTTAAAACCCAAAACTTTAGAAATGAATACTCATTGGGTAGACTCACAACCAATTCTCATGAAAAACAATTTTTCAATTCATATCTTCACATTGTTAAGATTCATATATTTTACTTTTATAGTGGATATCTTCACACTATATAGATCCAATGCTCCACTTTTGGGGCGAAAATTGTAAAAAAATGAAAATCTTCAGTATTGTTTCACTTCAATATCTAAATATAACACTTCGGCTTTGATAAAAGGAAACGGCTTTCGGAAAATTTAGCGCCTGGAAAATTCACCGTGCCGCAATTTGTTGAACATATAAATGACCAATTCTACAATTGCCTAAGACGGAATTAGTTGACCAGTCTGACTTTTCATATATGTAAAAAAATGTAAAAGTATCGGTTGTTTTTTTTCAAATAGTTTAAACTCTTTTTCTATATAACATTTAAGCCAAAATAAAAATAGAAGAATTGCATATTATAACATACATAATATTTTTTAATTTTTGAGAGGTGTTATTAATAATATTGATTATTAATTAGATATTATAGATATAAAAACATAAGTGTATACGTCCCTATTGTATGATACAAAATAAATTAATGTGATTAACAAAGAAATTTGGTTTTTGATAATTCCATCTTAGGCAATTTGTAGAATCGTGAATTATCCGTTTTACAAATTGCAATACGGTGAACTTTCCAGTCCGTGAATTGTTATCGGTGAAGTTTCCAGATACCAAGGGCAATTACTGCTAACAAACTGTTAACACGTCGAATAGTATGCAACGTTTGTAATTTGTACAAATAATTTTAAACAATTTTTTTGTAGTTTTTGTACAGTTTATAATATTTCAAAATTTAATTACAATCCTTCGTCTTTATTTACTTTGAGATACTCAGGTGAGATCCCTATTCTCTTAAAAACAATTTTCATAATCTCCTTTCGCAACTTTACTAGCTTTCAATTAATGTTAAATTAAGCATAAACAAAAACAAACGACAGACAGTAATCTATTCGCCGCATTTGTTTATAAATCGTATCCCACACTCCTTCATAATGTACGCGTACATTTTTTTGACCCGCTTTGTAGTGTGCCGTATGATAACTTTCTTTTGTCTTTGGGATGATTGTCATTTATTCGCTTTTGTTTTTTCTTTTGTGCATTCAAAATATATCCCGTCTGTTTTTATTTTCTCGTTCATTTCAATACAGAATATCCGGAGGCTTTTTCCACCGGTGGAACAAACGTTAACTAATTTTTGTACCATATTTTTATTTCCACAATTTAATATACATAATTCCATTCGTATTTTGTATGATAATAAAAATAAAACATTCAACCGACGTTTTTTTCTCATTTAGTATAATCGTATTTAATTCTTTGGTTGCCAGGATTATTTTTCAAAATCTTTGAAGCCCAGTGAAAAATCTATTTATTTATAATTATTCTACATAAACCTTTTTATTCGTTGTGCATAAAAACATTTTCCGCTCTAAAAGTGAATAAATATGGATCTCCTTATTATGAAAATGAACACCCCAGAAATGAAGTATACGAATCTTTGTACAATGGTATAATTGGTATCAAGATTTATGCTGATTTTTTTTTACGTTTAGTAGTTGTCAGCGTATTCTCGTGAAAAATAATCTATCAAGAACATTGCCTGAACATTGCGGAGATCCATATTCTCTGCTTTTGGAGTAGATATCTTCACAGTGTGTATATCGATATGTTCCACTTTGGGAGCGAATATGGTATGAATTAATGTATGACTATGGAAAGAATGTAACCTTCAATTTTTGAAAATAGCTTTTATTCGATAATTTCAATGTATACAAATTAATACACGTTCAATTAAGAGTATATAGGCCAAAAATGATGAGTTATTGACTAAACTGAACTTTTAAGTTTGAAAAAAGTATAGCATGTGAAATTTGCGACTAGAAAAAAAGGCTTCCACCTAATCAATTTTATTGGTTTTTCGTAAATAACTTATTAAATTAATATTGCATTTAGTAAATAAATCTCCGGTTAGCGTAGTTGGTAGCGTGCCCACTTAGCAATCTGGGGGATGCGGGCTCGATGCAGGACCGGATGCCCATTGGGTTAACTAATTATCTGACAAACGATTCTCGTGAAAAATAATCTGTCAACATGTCTTCACATTGCGGAGACCCATATACTACAGTTTCGGAGTGGATTTCTTCACACTCCGTGGATCCATATGCTCGTTGCAACGTTGTTTCTATGTAATATTTTGACTTTGAACCAAAATCATTAGATAAACGTTTTTTGTGCCTCCTGTGAAATTTGTGGCTTATGTTATTTTTCCTTCCGCAGTCAATATGCTCTAGTTTCTGAGTAATTATGGTATAAATAAAATGCTTCATTTTAAAATACTTACAGTATCATTCTTTGTTATAAACGTGTCAACATTATCACAAACAACTCGACGTTAAAACGGCAATTTGAAGAAACTCTTTACATGAAAATATGGCTGGTTTATAATTATTATATGTCCTGTTTTTCACAGTTCGTGTATCAGCCAGGATAAAACGACGCCCTACAAGATACGAGGTGTCAGTTGTGACTCGAGACGAGGTGGGAGCCTACAAGCCGTACCTTTGGGAACAAAGCGTCTTCGACAAAGGACCTATGTTCAGGTAACGTACAATACTCAGGTTTATTATTAATATCTTTATACAAGAGTCCTTCTTTGATATTATAAATATTCATACGTAGTGTATTTACTACATGTATAAGTATGTAAATTAACCATCATATTTAAATGTTTTTCTTCATGTTTTAATTAAGACACTTGGCGACCAACGTTATTTTTATATTTTATATTCTCGTATTATGTATCTAATTCTCAACTTTCCTGGTAATCAGTATCGGATGTTGTAGATTCAAAGTTTGCAATTACACAAACCTCTCTTTTATTTCAAAGATTTAGAACCAAAATAATAAATTGGGTTTTTATTATGTAGAGAAAGTCTTCAAATTGTGAAGATTTGTGGAGCGGATATGATAAAAATTTGATTCCTTAGTACGCTTTTTATTTATTTAGCATTTATATTTTTGTACAAAATACAATAAATTTAATCAAATTATTTAAATTTAAATACAAAAAAGTTTTCAATAATAGTAAACTTTAAAAAATATAATTTTTTACTATTTTTAAAACCCTGAACATACAGGACCGGGAAATCCCCGCTTTTTCCGGGATGCAATTTGTATAATATTATGCAAAGTTTGCTAATTATTAAATAAAATTTATTGGGTTGAGTAATTGTCTGACAAACAATTCTCGTGGAAAATAATCTGTCAAAACATCTTCACATTGTAGAGGTTCGCATACTCCATGTTAGGAGCGAACATGGTATGTATTTATATTTAAAAAATATTGGGTACACAGTATTTTAAGAAATAATAATAAATATTCAAATAAATAACCATAATAATTATAATGACTTTCGAGAATTCGTCTTTTTATTTTACATTATAAGTAAATTGCATTTTATTTATAGAATTGCAATAGTATTTTAAAATTGCTATAAAAATATAACCATGTGTTCGTCATATTTGATATGTTCATATTTTCAAATCAAGAAGCAGTAAGCAGATAACGAAAATGTATTTGATATTTTATAACATAATATATTAAAATACCTCGTGCGTACGGAAATATATTTTTTTCACTCATATTACTCCCGTAAAGGTTTTTCTTAGATACATTTCTATTGACTTCTCTTCAACATTTATTTCTTTTGAAGTTTCCCCTTTTTATTTCGTATTTTAGATTCTTTCATACTTTTTCCAATCAATTAGAAAGTATATGTCTCTATGCAAAAATTGAACTATGACAGATACTCGATAGAATAAAAACTTGATTAATATTTTATATATTTCCTTCTTCTTCTTTTCATACGAGTAACCCAATATGATTTAATATGATGCAATATACGAGGTTTAATATACGGTTGTGTTTTTTATTTATCGGCCATATATTTTATATCGAAACACGAAAAGGAAAAAGGCCATAACCCCTACAAAACAAATTTTACAGAAAGCATAAAAAACATCCATTTAATGATTTCGGGCCCAAGTCAAAATATTAAATAGAAACAATCTTGAACTGCATAAAGAGTAAAACAAGTATTTTATTTGACCTATCGGATATTAAATTATTAAGTTATTTAATAAAAACCAGTCAAATTATTATATATTCTATATTATAGTCTCACTGGTTAGCGTAGTTGGTTGCGTGCGTCCCTTGCAAGCCGGGGAATGCCTGTTCGATTCTCCATCTGGCTGAATTTTTAAAATCTGAAAATGCAGTACTGGATGCCCATTGGGTTGGGCAATTGTCTGACAAACGATTCTCGTGAAAAGTAATCTGTCAAGACACATTCACTTTGCGGAGATTCATATACTCCACTTTCAGAGTAGATTTCTTCACATAGTGTGGGTACATATTCTCCGCTTTGAGATAAATTAACTATACCGTATGGTAAATTTTTTTTTTTAAATACTCATGGTCGCAAATTCCACAGGCTATCCTTATGATTATCTTTATATTGTTGAAAAAAAACTGTTTTGAAAAAATTGAGGGTTACCTCTTTTTTCTCTTTTTACAGTCGATATACATGTAAACTTTGAGTCACGTGAACCATACTTACGTGTATCTAAAAATCTAATAAAATATCTTTGACAAAATTATTTTTTACGAGAGTTGGTTGTCAGCCAATCGTTGAACTCATTAGACATATATATATATACCATGTTCGCTCCCAAAGTGCAGCATATAGATCCACACAGTGTAAAGATCCACTCCGAAGGCAGAGTTTTATTACTACAAAATTATCGAATCAATATGATTATGTAAAACTGGTAAACTTCTATATGTGAGATCACTGTAAGCGATCCGGGTTTCACTCTTCGGCATCTTCAGGCTTTATTATATGTGGGCAGTGAGCAAACATATAACATATTATCAATAAATCCTAATGTAACTTACTACTTATAGTATTAAATTAGTAAATGTCATTAGTGAAAATAGTAATAGGAGTATTAAAAAAGAACAACAAAAATATCCCTAATCTATTGGAATTAATCTATTTAATTATATATATTAAAAAGAACCAAAAAAAAATTATCATTAATCTATTAGGTTTAATTTATTTAATTATAAAGAATATTCGGGTCGCTAAAAGTGATATCACATATGGAAGTTTACCAGTTTTAAATAATTTAGAATTTAAAATCAATTCCCATCAAGCACCATCAGTCAAATATATTAATTAATTATTTATTATTTTGCGTAAAAATAGCTTCATTGGTGGCCAAATAGATCAAATGTAAAAAAGCTTATTGGTATCGGATTATTGCATCTATAAATAAAGTTTGAATAGTCGACCATCAAAAGCTTTACATTGTGCTTTCACTCTAAGTAAAAGCTGCTAACTAAGACCACATATTATGCACCGCGTGAACAATCTTACAGAGCGGAGATTGGTGTGAAACCACGTGTATAGTAAGTAAGTAACCTTACCTATCCAAACCGCAAATTTCCGTTAAACCCTGGTCTAATGGGGAAGGTTAAGCAAGGGTTATTTGAAAATACATTGTTAGTTTCCACAACTAGCATTATAAAAAAGTGAGATGACCTTTTATTTTCAGGATATTTCTAATTCAAATAATTAAAAACTTTTATCTTGTTAAACTTAGACTACTTTTAAGCCATTTATTAGTGAGCTAATTTTTAATGCATATACGTTTTAAACACTAAAATCTTTCACTACTATCAATTCAACTAATATCATAAAATCAATCAAATTGGATATGCCAATTTGTAAAAAATGCTCTTCTATTTCCAAAAAATAAACCGAAAGTTATTCCGGATTGGTAAGAATGTGTGTAATATTACCACGCGTGGCCTCTCCCATTTCGGAATCAAAGAAGCACTTGAGAACGAATTTTAACACATAGGACTGATTTATATGACATTTATGTATACGATTTAAATGTTGTGAACAGCTATATAAATAATTTCATTTCATTACAAACCAAATTAGTTAAATAAAGAGCATAAGGGACTTTTTAATACTGAATTCAACTTTTTTTCTCATATTTTTCGTAATATTTACCATTTTTTTTCTAACTTAAAAATATATGATATAAGACTTCCACCTATCATTGATAAATTTATTTGGTATTTTTATTTAAATAGATAAAAAAATTTATTGAAAAATAAAAGAATGGCTTTAAAAATAAAACGACAAAGCGCTCGGACGTAATGAGTTTGAATCTATCACGGGTAAAGCAGAATGATGAATCTAGTATAAATCATTGTAAACATCAACATTATTATGAATTATACAAAAACCATTTTCTATAAAAAATTATGAAAAAATGTAGTTTTATAGTCAATACTGCATAAATTTACCATAATAATTATCAATTATGAAGTTGTTCTCATATATAATTTGACATATTGCATCAAAAAGCTATCGAAAAAAAAATCTCCTTGACCAATGCAAGGATTTCATGTAAAAATATTTGTGTAATAAATTTATCGCCAAATAAATCATTCACCATTATCAAACAGAATGTAAAGTATAATTTGCTTTATTTATCTACAGGGAATGGCTGCTAACAAAAATCGTCAATGGAGAACGAGCCAGCTACTCTGCTCCCAAATTCGCGAGGATGCAAGAAAGAACTCGCAGTCAAATGCTGGAAGATATAGTCGCCAATCTTGCAAACCACGCTGAGACTGGACAGATCCCCAAGCCTTACCGAAGAGGTAAATTCATTATCCTGTCATACATTTATCATCCTCTGATAAAAATTGTTCTACTTTTGAATAAAATAAAAGTTTATTTATGTTCTGTATCCATGGTTACTTAATTCAAGTAACTCTTAATTAATCTAAATTAAAAACAATTGTATGGTAAGCTTTAATTTAGATTTTTTCAAAAGTTTTATCTGATAATTTATTTATCACCAAAGAGACTAATTCTTTATTATTGCTATCTGTAACATCAAATAATAGCAAGTGATAAATATCACCAAAATGAACTAGATAAAAACTCTTATATATAATATTAATTAAGCTATTGAGTTCTGCAAGGTATCTGAATAATCTAATTTTTATTAATTCAGAAATAATCGTTTTTTATTACATATTTTATAATAAAAATTCATGCTTCCATAATTTTTTTTTTAATTATGAAAAATTCTTTCACGCCTTTGATATATATATTTTTTTTATAAAGTAAAGATATAAATCTGCTTTTGCGTCTCTTGGGATATTTAAATTACAACATGTAGATAGCTTTTGTAGTACTACTTCAGAGTATCAAAAAATTTACAAAAACCGTAAATTCCCTAATTCCTTATATCATAAATAATAATGATGAAACAATAACGCCCATTACTTAAATAGAGTAGTCTAGTGTTTGTGTTAGTTTTATGAAATTATTTATAATTGTTACAACAATTATAAACGACCAAACAATATCCTTTTTATCATTTATTGTTTCCTTATTTACTCTAAATAAAGGCTTAAAAGAATTTCAAATATCGTTAAACAGTTTAAGAATTATTTTTAAACTTAATATGAAACTATTAAAACAGTGTCCAATATTTGTTAACCTTTTTAATTCAAATATGTAGAATGTAACTCCTTAATATTGCATAAATGATCACTCCCAAAACAAATAAGGTCCATCACTACATTTTAAATATTTGGTTTGATAAAATTATTACAAAACTTAACTGCCAGGTTATTTTTTATTTTTTACGGCAAGGTTTTTTATTTTTTGTTTATGTTTTTTAACTATGATTTTTGAACCTGCAGCATTTCTTTTTAAACTCCTCACATTAAAATTTGGCACATTCCAGGCTGATTTAATAATTATCATTGACTCACAAATTTTGACAATAACTATTTCTATCGGCAATTTACTGTATGAACGTAAATATCATAGTATAGCGTTACTTAAAGTTTTTAATTATCATCTTTCACTATTATTTACTGTATAAAACTGGAAATAATAAGAAATAAATAATTCTTGAAAAAGAAACAAATCAGTATAAAATTTTCGGTGCATATTTTCAGTAAGAAATGAGGGAATTACGCAAAAAATATTTCCCGGATGAAGCGGTCTATATATTATATCTCATTTAAATTCAGAGAACGCCATCATTTGAACATTAACGGAACAAAACAGTTAACAAACTCAGTTCGAAAAAGCTTCCATTCTTAGACGTACTGCCTTTATCCACTTATTTGTTTGACAGCTTTGCTACCAAAGTTTTCGTGATTTAAAGATAACAGAATCACTCAATAAATCATTCGTTTGGTTTTCTCTCCTCTTTCTATCTATAACTCCAAGTTTTGCAAGTTGATACTTGAGTATTGAGTAATCTAGATTTCGATTATATCTGTAAGTTTCAAAGTTATATTGATATAAAGAAATTATCACTTTATTAAACGTGGTTGCTTTTATTATCGCATTTCTTTTTCTTCTCGTTTCTGTTGAAGATTACAGATCAAATTACTGATTGCAGTTCACTCAAGCATCATATACTTATAAAATAAACTCTCTGATACTTGAACTTAACAAATTTAAAAAATTTCAATTTCAACATTATCTTTTTAATAAAATTATTATAAATATTTATAAAGATTCTTAAAAGAAAAGGGGACGTAAGTCACATATAAATATTTTTACAGGAGGCACAAAAACGTTTATTTGATGATTGCAAGCCAAAGTCAAAGCTTTAAATGCCTGAAAACTCAAACTGGTTTTTTAATTACTCAATATCATATTAATTTAATAAGTTATTTAAGAAAAACCAATAAAATTGTTTAGGTGGAAGCTCTTTTTCCTGGTCCCAAATTTTACAGGTCATCCTTTTTTCAAACTTACAAGCTAAATTTAGACACTGATACGGCATTTTCAGCATACATCCTTTTAATGATACGTGTATTAAGTTGTATGTATTCAGATTATTACAACCTCGTTGATAAGCCAACTCAAGATAATGCCTTTTGGCTTTTGCAAAATATTTCGCAGGAGATGGTATTTTAAGAAAAATACACATACGAATTTTTGTGTATTATCATCGAATTGTATTTATTTTTATTCATTATTTTTAAATTTTAGACATAATATAAAAAAATATATTCTTAACATAGATATATATCTTAATGGATTACTTTTGACAAGGGTTGCTTGTCAGTCTATTAGACATCCAGTTCTAACTTTATGTGCATATTAAAGTCGATATCGTGCAAACCCATGATGTTAATTGATGGCAAGTGCGTCCATTTACCAATCAGCTATTGATGCTACTGTACATTTAAATTTATATGTTTTTGATGGTTTGAAGTAACTTTAATGTTTAATATAAAACTGATAGATCAAATACTATATACACACCAAAGTGTATAGCTCAGAGTGTGTGCAGTGAGAATATATTTACTCAAGAAACAAAGTGTATGGATCTTTAATAGCTTTTATTGAAAGATTTTTTTTTCATTGGTTTATTTGGTTGTAAAAATATTGTTCAATTAATTGGCTTTTGCATCATCTCACAATATATATTCCTGCATTTTTATATACACAAAATGGTTATACAAAAATGGAAATTAAGCACGCAATTTCTGATACCAAAGCCCACGTACTTACTTCTGGATCACTTCGAAAGGACAATCGTATCCTACATTACAACCAGATGTATCCAATTAAGAATCCTCTTTTGTATATTATCTGACTAGTGACCTTAAATCTGCTGGATTAAATTCTCTTCTCAATCCTGCCAATATACTTAATCTAAATTGTAATACGCACTGATTGTTTTTTGCGATAAAACTTCGAGTAAAATAGCTCCAATATTTCCTTGGTATCTTGAATACCCAGGCCATCGCATACATCTCCACCAAAACCATGATAAGTGTTAGTTGTCTTTTCGTATTCATCTTCTATTGGTGATAGAACATTTTCTGCATTGACTACTTCTAGTCACATTTTTTACCAGCAAGCATTTAAAGTTGATTGTTTTTTTTCTTTGACTATGTCTCTCCCATAATGTAGAGGTCAGCATGCGCGTCTAGTAATCCGAGTAAAACGGGCTCGATTCCCTATCTGTTGGATATTAAAAATCTGAAAATGCAGGACTGGATGCTTATTGGGTTGAGCAATTGTCTGACAAACAATTTACGTGAAAAATAATCCGTCAAGACGTCTTCAAATTGCGAACATCCATATACTCTTCTTTTGGGGTGAATATCTTCACAATGTGTAGATCTACATGCTTCACGTTGGGATCAAACATGGTATATAAAAAGTGACTCAAATAAAAAAATCAAGATAGGTGTTTCTGCAGTATTGGCGACGACATACTATACTTTCGAGTGAATATTTTCACACTGTGTAGATCCATACTCTCGAAGCGGACATAGTCAAAAACTAACCCATTAGGTTGAGCAATTTTCTGACAAACAATTTACGTGAAAAATAATCTGTCAAAACGTCTTCACATTGCGAAGATCCATATAGTCCACTTTCGGAGTGGATATCTGCAGACTGCATAGATCCATATGCGCCACTTTTGGGGCAAGCACGGTATAATTCTGGAATTTAATATTAGTAAATGCAATATTTTATCGTTTACTAGAGCTCGGAAAA
>JAGVSQ010001918.1:11421-26766 GCA_022683975.1 Rhyacophila evoluta | reverse complement strand
ACACAATAAATCTCCTCAAAAATACCTCAAAACAAATTAAATAATTGTTTTTCGTTCTAATATTAAATTAAAAACGTAAAAACATTTTTTGGCCATTTTACGAATACCCTATTGGCGATCAATGTGTCAAGTACTAAGTAAATCTAAATGTAGGTAAAGTACCCGTAGTCTACAAGTTAAGTCTTTTTGTAATAGAAAGTGTATTGAGTGGACTCAGATTAATGTAATTGTTTCAGTTGAATCACAGTATTATAGGTTTAATAGTGAAAATGACTTGACAATGATTCTTGTTGGAAATTGTATTACCAATTCAATAAAGCAAAACATTTATTCCATGTAACAATACTTATTCCATGATATTCATTTCAACATGTCTGTTTCAAATATATATTTGTGTGAATTTAACATAGCTTCATTTAATTTTTTTGAACGTTTACTGTAGTATTATTAGCTCCTATATAACCGCTTTTAAATAATAAGCATACAGTGCAGTTTTAAATGCAGTGTATTTAGATATATTCTTGAAGAAGTTAATATGTAATATTAGCAATCTGACCTTAGTTGCAAGACCATTGTTTTGTTTCTGGAAGTATCTTTAAAAACAATATTATTTATTTACATGCATAGAAAAGATTTCAATTTGGCATATTACTTATTGGCTTACATTTTTTAAGTTCATTTTAAATATTTAGTGTAACGTGATTGATAGTTTAAAAAAAAAGTTTTTTTTTTTTTACAGTAAGTAGCATGTGAAGTTCTCATGAATATTCTGGAATAAATATTGCACATTAATTGAATAAATATCTTACATTTTTCTTATGAATTAGATTGTAATAGTACGACATTTTTTCAGCAAGGAGGTGTTATAAATGTGACCTATAACATGGGTGGAAAAATGATTAAAATGGCCTGACATTAGACACATTAGGAGAGTATTTCGTAAGCTTCAAAATTTTTATAAACCAGTCATTGCTATTTTATTATGTTTTGCTATTTACGCTTTACCAATAAACTCGGATAATTTTGAAAACAATTTCAAGACAAACGGGTCTCTTGAAGTGTTTTGAAATTTATTCAGTGGTTTACTAGTCTTAAAATACCAGTCATGACTCGAATTATTTGGTTGTTTAAGATTATGTTTATATATCGATAAGTCAAAAATCATAAAGGTTTGGTGTCTGTGAATTCATTCAATAACTAATATTTAAAACACAATTTAATAATTATAAAATAAAAACTATGAGGAGCATTAATTATTTCATCCGAGTCAATATGGAAATGATATTTTAAAATATAGTTTGACATCATAAAATCATTAAATCCATTAAAAACCTTTCATTGTCTTGTAAACTAAATTGCTACCCTCTTTTAAAATGAGGTTACCATTTGTAGGATCCATCCTACACTATTCTCAAACAATTGCTCCAATTTTTTATTAACTATTTTCCAATCCACATATAGTTAGTTACATAGATGCCCATTTATTCGGTTGTTATAGAAACGTTGAGACATCTGCCTGCCAAAATTAAACCTTCAATTTTATTATAAATTTTCATTTTCGCTTATTACTCTCGCTGGTTGCTTCAAAGCCCTGTTTTAATTTACTTAATCTAATGAAATGATTGATCATATAACCAAATTAAACTGTACCTTAATAGTTCACCAATGATCCATATGTATCATGCCCATTTTTTACTTTCGTACTGACTTAGATAAAAAGATAAAATGCTCCATATTATTCTATTATACATACATATATATGCCTTATGCAACTGTATTTTAATTTCAGTCTAGTAGAACCATATATCATGTGATTTGTGGAATGGTGAAATGTTAATTATTTATTTTTTGGTGTGTTCACTTAGTCCTTACATGACTTGACTGTATTATTGGAAAATATATATAAAATTAAAACTAATAATGCTTTATAATCCAGCTCACATTAATATTTCTTGGCATGGTTGACATAGATTTGGGTGATAAAAATATTCCCTGTTTAATTAATGAATGTACTATTGTATTCTAATCCAATTTCACTCTAAATACTTTGATTGCGTCCACTCTGACAACTGAAGAATGAAATGACAACATTTCTGTTGGATTTCTGCATATCATTTAATACGTAAAAAGTTATTTTCTTCGAAAATTAATTGATTAATGTGTGAAAATGAGTGGTCAAAAATATTCTTATGATTAGTCTGTTATCCAGTCTAGACTGAGGTATTTACGTTGTCGATGATGATAGCAAATTAAACCTTAAAGTTGTGGAAATTTGATGAATTTCAGGCCTAATCTGAATGTGAAATTTAAATTTTTATAACTTGTCACGTTTTGAACTTAGTAAAGAAAGTAAAGTGACTGAATAACTGATAATTTGAGCATGCACTGTGTATATTGTATGTAATAACAATCTATGCATGTGCTGGTTGCATTGGGAGTAAATGATATTGAAGAAGATTTCTTGTTGCATCCTGTTTTCAATGCAGAACTTGTCTTTGTTTACAATGGTGCCATATTAAAACTGTTCGATGTCCATCATTGCTAATCCTTCTGAACGTTTCAATTGTAACAATTGGCAATTCGCGATAATAGTACACTGAAATAAAATGTAGATTGAGACTCAATATTTTTATATTAATTTTCAAGAGGTTCATTGAAAAAATCGAGTGTTAGTACAGGTCAATTATTGCATTTAGATTATTTCTTTCCTAAAACTTTTCAACGAATCATTAATATTTATATTTACTTAATTTCAAATTTTTTGTATTTTCTTTCTCATTCTTCAGTACTTTGTGGAAACAACTTTTATTTATTAATTAAGAGGCAATTAATATACATTAGTCACTGACAATTTGGCAGTATATCTATTAATACTTAAGTTTATGTTTTGTTTCAATCTAACCATTTACAGGTGTCAATATTTTTCTATCATGCTGCTCACGATCCAACCTTGGTCTTACCTCTTTATAATACAATCTCCGCCGTTAACTAACATTTTGGCACGCTTCTGTCCTTACATGTCTCGCCGACTGAATAAAACATGTCGCGCGCATCGCACCCCACTAAAACTTCTTTCTCTTTACTGAAGGGAAGCAAATATTTTCAGGAAGCAGAGGAATCGAGACGGTCACGGATCGCCAACAACAACATCAGCCGGGATGCTTCACCCAACAACAATAACACCAGCAGCGTTCCTCCCGCAGCCCCCCACTCAGTTGCCCAACGCCGCCCGTCTTATCCCCAGCCACCTACACGCCCTGCAGAAGATTTTGTCACAGCCAACGCATTAAAATCACCGGTATATCAGTGTCGGGTGCAAAGTTTCGGACCCCCCCATCCACAAGATTACCTCAACAGAATACGTCCCCTTAATGTCAGTTTACCGCAAATGCCACCATCGTCTAGTGTGAGCGAACCAGGTGGACGCACGTTGGGGCGTACTGTCAATGCGAAACAACGTCGTTGCAACAGTTCACAAAACTTTAAAGCACAAGAAATGTCTGCTGCGAACGGCCGTTTCCCTCCTGACCAAATAATTCATGTACCTCATCATCAGAATCAGACTAAATCTGTAAAAAAAAGAAAATCCTTCGGTCTTCAGCAACAGCAACAAAATAGTGTTTCACAAGGTACCGGTAAACAAAGGCAGGAGTACAATTCGGGGGCACGATGATGAACGGTCCGGCCGGCCGAATAGTAATTGAATATTTAATGAGGGACAATTAATTTAAAACCGAGTTATGGTCTTGGCGAAAGTGTCCTGCGAATTATTTTGTATATATATTGATGCGTCATGTCCGTAATTTTGTTTTGTGTCAGGTGGTTCGTATTATCTTTGGTAAATTTTTGTATATACTCAGTGCATTATAAAGGTATCTGAAAAATCCATTTTATTGTTAAGATATCAAATACAAAGAGGTCCTCTAAATAAAAAATCATTTGTGTGTAAATATTCTTTTTCATATGTTTCACTTAGAATTGCCACAATGTTAATAGGACTGCATTTCGATTGTTTATTATATTATAATTGATTCCATGAAAATGTTTCCCATGTCTCCTTGCAACTGGAGTGGAATAAGAGTAAACATATTTTTTATTCATACATAAAATCATGTTGCATAGTATATCAGTAATCAAATAGTATATTCTTTTTTTTATAAATTAAAAATATACCTTAATTATTTTTTTTTACTTTTCTCACGATAATTCGTGTCTATGATATTTTTCAAAATCTGAATAGTCTATTAATATTATCAATTTGGTAAAAAGGGTATGTGAGTTAAAGATGTCGGAGGAGGAGTATATTGAATATTTTCTTGCAACGCGCATTATTTAAGTAAGGAAAGAATAAAATTGTTTCATTTTTCTTGGAATTCAAATGTTTGTAATATTCAATGAATTTGTATGTCCTAAAAGTAATGCTATCAACTAAAGGTATGATGTTTTTGCCAATCCTGCAATTCAATATAATTTTTAATATATCAATTTGTCTGTTGTGATTATGCAAATAATCATTATGAACACCAAATCAAATTAAAATACGATCATTAAATGCATTTCTTACATGCTTTGTATCACTGTTTACTATCTTATAAATATAATGTGTGGTTTACATGTCATAGAGGGATAACTGAAAAATGTAGTTTTGGGATAAAATAACAATTTTTTCTAGATAAAAAAAATTTGTAGGTGATTATCTCAAAACTGGATTTTTTTTAAATTGCTCTCAAAAATGAATTCCGAAACACTTGTTCAAGTAAATGTATAAGAACAGTCCATGTCATATTTGGATTGCACCAAAGTTTAAATATATTATGTTCCTGTTGCCATATTCTGAATTTGGACCCGAAAATTTATTGATGAAATATTTTCAAATGTTCCTAACGGGGAAAACGTTCCCACCAATCTAATATGAATTTAAACGAGACAGTTGGAATATTTTTTCAAAAATGTTAAGTATTTAAATTATCGTGAATGAGAATAAATGTTCCTGGATATGTGTTACAGCATTCCAATCATAATTAAACATGTGACATTCGAGTAGTTTTTGAATTGCATGAAAATGTTCCGTTCCAATTTCAAAAATTGTTCAGAAATTAAGTATATTGTCTTCTATTGCAGTGATTTTAAAGTGTTGACAGTGGTATAAAAAAAAATAATAATGAAAAAAATACTAAAAAAAGTTGTAATTTAGTTAAAATATAATGCGCGCCCACACGCACACTGCCGTGGTTTGCCTTCCTCTGCAGTCTGAGTGGACAATAATGGTTTAAACAAGATTTAAAAATAATTTAAAATGAGACTTTTTCCGCCGTGTAGGTAAAATAAGTTTAATCTAAATTAATATATCATGTTATTATTAATTATGATAGCATAAGGCATAGACCACACCCTTATTATGGGAATGATTTCTTTCAAGTCTCGCAAAAAAAAAAAATGTCTGAATACTAAGTCTAATAACTGAAATCTCAAAAAAATCTTTCGTTATACCAATACGGTTTATAAAAAAGTAATCAGATTTACTTCTAAAAAATTCTAATTACAAAGTCAATGTTCACAGCTAAATTAAATTTTATAAAAAATCGTAAATATTGACATTGTAAATAGTTCTTTAGGCTGTTTGTGTGATTCCGTAGAAATACTTTGAACCATTTCTCGATATATGACTGTTGCCCTAATGTTCAAAATATTTGAAGGAATCTTGTATTTTATTAATTTCTATGCTCATCCAACTAAAAATGCAATAATTATTATCAATCATCTACATTGTTTAAGGGGGGAGCTATACATTATTATAATCAAAATAATGTAAGTAATTCTATAGATGTAATGTTGTAAGCGTTACATTTACATGAAGTATGACATTTGACCAGTATGCTATATGCAGTATGCCTTATTTATTTATCATTTAAACTGCGTTTGAATAGTTGACTGTGTGTGTACATATTTTGTCATGGCATGCAGGTTATATTATTATGATATCACAAGGTTGTATGTAACATTTTTCATGTTCTTCAGATGACCGGAGTTAAGATAATGAATTGTGTAACAAGAACTAATGAGTCATTCTTGACGTCACCAAAAATATAACATAGAACTTTGTCATACTGCAGCAGTGTACTTTACGATTGTTCAAAGCATTGTGTGCTGAGTAGTTAACTATGCATTTTATGATTGGCTAAGCTGTCCTATACTGTCGGTTGCGGATCATGTTGGCCATTTATATTTAATTATTCATTGTGTTCACATTTTCGGTCGCTTTTTCTCTAAGAATGTGTTCATAATTATTGTAATTTGTTGTGTAAGCACTAGAATTATTACTAAGGAATTAGATTCCTTATAACTTATTCAATGAAGTCTTTTATAAAGATTAATTAAGAATATTATAGTTTAGTAGTTAATCATAGATAATTGTACAACATATTAATAATACAGTCTTCTTGTGTAAGTTATTACTATGTTTTTAGTTTGTTATAATTTGTGATGTAAAGCTTAAACCCAATGTTCCAAGAGATATTTTAAAGCGATATTGCTAATAATTACTATGTTTTAGCCTTTAATATCGTTATATTATTGGATTCATTTAACAATTGGCGACACATCTTGTTATGCTATGATAAAAAACTGCATGTATAATATTATGATTAATTTTCCTAGCCACATTTCATTGAAAATTATTAGCAATGGCTATTTTTGTATTACGTGCATTTTTAAATTTCTTACTCAAATACAAATACAGTATTTTATTTAAACTAGTTTGGTCAAATGTCGTATTTTTTGTACTTCTTAATAAATTTTTGCAATAATAAAATTAATCGATATTTTTCTATTTGCGGAAGCATTTAAGATGATATACCATTGAGAGTCCATATAAATATTTTGTCAACAATTATCAAGTATTTTCTCGCAGTCCTTTTAGTTTGTCAAACAGTATTTTATTGTTCAATTCATCGAACATAGTTTCTTATTGTCTGTGATTTAATGCTTACAATGTCATTTTTCTTAACCCGGTCTTCAGGAAACAACTTTGTTAATATAGATAAATTTATAAAACCCTAGCATTGACTTATCGATGGCTCAAAAATCACAGCTTATTGTACTCAATTACACAAAGTTATGTAATCAGTATTCGTAGTATACTTAGAATATTGAAAACGGTTGCGTACCAAATTTATGCCACGTATAATAAATTCATATTTATTTTCAAAACAACGCTACCAAATTGATTGGTTCCGTTTTAAAATAAAACCATGATACACATAAAACATTTTGAATCAGCTTTTAGCATCCCCGGTAAAAAAAAATCAACAGCAATAAAGTTTTTGGTCTGTAAAAAATATTCGATTAAAATTTTCAATTTTATTTTGCTAAAAGCTTGTTTTCATAAGTAAAAATTAAATTCATTCAGTATAATCAAGGTAAAAAAAATATAAAAAGGATCTTGGATTTCAGTTTTCGATTTTTTCTGAAATTTTCCCTCTATAAATTAAAGAGCTATTGTTGCTAACTACGCTAAAATAAATTGTTGTACTGTTTTAAATTTTGTTAGTGTGATTCTATCTGCTTCAAATTCCTCATGGATGACAACAAATTTCGGTTCATTAAAATAAATTTAATACTCGGTGAGGATCGTTCACGCTTTGAAATCCTCGCTACTAGACCATATGGTAATTAGAATTTATAATTAAGTTAAAACAATTATTGCATTAAATGAAGTTATGCGTCTTATATAATAATATGTAATACATATTTATGTTCAATATTTACAAATGCAATGTTGACAGGCTCAATCGATTTGTTGCTCACTTTATTTTAGTTGATTTTATTACTTTAAATGTATTTTAACCAATAGAAGCTCAAATCCTTGTATATTTATAACCCTGTCCTAACCAGCCTGCGTTATTGATACAAATGTGTTACAAAAAACAGGACCTACATATTCATATACCCGCACTCGAATTCAATATATAATACATCAAAATAATTTTGAATTTCTTTGTCAGAAATATTCTGGTTACGATCTTCATTATTCACTTCTGTCTGGAATCAAAATAAAATTATATATGGTAGATTCTGATTAATTAGGATATGTTGTTTCTTTCATATCTTTCAATGTTACTTTTGTCACAATTTTATTCAAAATACTACACATATCCCATTTCAAATGATGCAAAGATGTTATTTACCCAGTCTGAATATACGTGTTGACTCTACTCTTCATCCGAGGGTTTCACAACGTTGATAAATGATAATTTGACATCATTATTATTGATAATCGACATTTTTTCCCAAATAGGTGAAAAAATTCAGGTTCTATCATTATTTTGTTTTCTATTCTTTTGACAGTCTCAACTAACTCAATCATGTCCTAATTAACTGGAAATTTCTCAGTATACTTCCTATAACAAGAATCACAGTACTGTATTACTTCATAAAACAAATCTTATGTTTTCTTGTGATATAAGGTAACCCATACAGCTATTAGAATACTCATAGTTGTGTCAACCGATTTGATATTATTTTTTACATAATAATCATTACATTGCAAAGAATATTTATACTGATCCAAATTATTTAGGATTCTTTGATTTCTATTATTATTCACACATTGCGAGGCGAAGCACACTTTTCATAATATAACATAAAAAAACATTTTTAACTCCACTTAAAACCATAAATAATCATACAATATTTAAGATTTTTTTCTTTTGGCTGCAGATTTTTAATAGTATATTTTTCGTGTATTGTGTATTATATATATTTCTTGTCCAATAATTGCATAATTTACAATAAAATAAACCTGGGATTACATGCAAAACATTTTTTTGGAAACAAAGCAAAATAATTATAATGTCTTTTGGGATTTCGCAAGAAAATAATTGTCATACAAATAATAGTATGGCTGAAGTGCTAAAATGTAACTCGGCCATAGAATATGTGTTGCAAAAATGGCTTATTTGACAAAATTATCTTTAGGCATCGAAATTAAAATGAAAAAAAAATAAATAGTCTATTGTTACTAGTCTCGAATTTGTTTTTATAGTCAATAGAATTTACAAATTATTGCGTTTAAATTAATCTTAACTTTTAATTTGGGTCTATGTAATAGTTGTTATAAAATTTTATACACCCTGTGAAAACTCAACAATTCATGTATTATTTGTTTTAAACTATCTTTCAAGGGAACCAATTTTTATATCACGTACATCTGAATGACAATGTGAGCTGAAAATATTCTGTTGAATGAAAAAATCCATATCCAAAGAGTGTTTTATAAATTATCACATCATTTGGAAACATCAATAAGTTGAAATCATGGTTTTGGGATAGCTTCGTATGATGTCAATGTATAAAATAAAAATCTCAATTAATGTATCGGTATTTGGTCTAGGTAATTGTGTAAGATCAAATATTTTATTTATCTGTATTTTAAGCATTTTCACTATTTTGTGGCTTGGTGTTCTTCCTTCTTTGATCATGTTTGCTTCATGTAGAATGTACGGAGTACCACATGCTTCAAAGATTTTATACCACTTGCGAATGGCTATGCCCCATTCCAGGTCATGTTGTCATACTTTAAATCTGTTGGTATTACACATTCTATGATAGTACCAAACATTCTCCCAGAATGTCTGGTAGAAGAGGCTATTTTAATGCATCTGCAGCATGTGTTGACTGTTACGAAATGATGTGAAGCTTTGTAAAAAAAAATATTTTATGGTTGTAGTACACACAGCCCTATTTATAACATAATGAAAGCAGCTAAAGTGTTACATTTACAAATCTATGTACATTTTTAAAGATAATTCTTTAATATCTATATCTCGTCAGATTGTCTGGGTTTATCGTTCGGAGTACTTTCAGCTAAAATGATTAATCAATGAATTATTTATTACCATAAGGTAAATTTTTCCATTTGTATATAACTATTATCTATCATGTTATTTTGGTGTATTATTTTAAGGGAAATGATAATATCATTTTATATATTATGTAGCTTGAATTTCTGTATCACTCTCATTATAATTATTAATGGTGATACTTCATACTTGAAATTGTTGATTTTTTTCATAATGTAATTGTATTTCTAGATTGCTTCCGTAAGTCATGTCCTTGAAAGAATAATATGTATGGATGGTTGATGTATTGATAGTTGAATTTCTTCAGAGAAAAAATCAAACAGGAGATAAAAGGATTATATCATATTATTTGGACTTATTGAGCATTAAAAAATCAAATAATGGCAAATTAGTTGATAGTCTTGAAAGATTTGAGACAGTTCTCAGTTTCGATACATTTCCACAGATCTTCATCATTTTTACAACCCTGCTTGTAGATATTTGGTATTGAGACGATCTAATATCATCCATCGTATTCATTAGCAGGGCTTGTCACCGCATACATATTCTTCCTCTGAGCTGATTTATTATCACTATTATAGAATACATTAGGTATCTCAGTAATATTAGTTGTGTTGGCTATGTATAGATGAATATGTATAATATCAAGCCTGATTGGTCTATATATATTTAATATTTATTTTATTATTATAAGTGAAAAATTTTCTTTTTTATTTATGGTCAGTTGATTTTATTTGGAATGATATAGTCTATGGGACAAGTTGGGTTTGTTTAAGTTCTGTTAATTATTTCCTTTATATGTTTAAGATTGTATCGTTGTATATTTTAGTTAGATTAGCTGTAAGCAGACATTATTAATGAGATATTTTTTAATAATTACTTCCATACACGCAATATGTGCTTCTGAATATGAAATAGGTTGTGTACAATACGAGTTTTATATTAATTAACAACGATGCCTTTCAACTATGACATAAATTGATCATTCAACATGAAATTCGTTGAGATGGCAACGCATTCAAAACTATTTAATAGGCTACGATTAATTAGGCGGGCTTATACAAAAGTGATCCAGCAAACAAGAGACATACGTACTCGAAATCTTGCAACTTTTAGAAACAACATATTGTGTAAAATCAAAAATACAATACAAGAAAATGTGAAAATGTGAAAATGTAGTACAAAAACACAACCTCACTGTGTCTATGAATGAATACCCAATTTACTGTGATCACAAAAGGCAAATCACATCCTCTAAATTAAGGCAATTGGACATCCATAGTATGGAAGATAAAAAAGATTAAAGATAATATTTTTATTACTTTTAAATACATCTTAAGCCACTATACCAGTGAAATTTTTAATGCAGCTATGTATAGAATTTGTTCCTGGAATCTTTGGCCTGGGTCATTCACAAGTAGTGAATGCTTTTATTTTCCTATGGAGTGATCTCTTGCGTAAGTCCGTCTGATTATGATACAAATGAAACTACGCTTCTGTGAAATAGCAACATAAAATTATGAATAAGAAGTGATTGATTTAGCTTATGAAACTAATAATGATCATAAATTTAGGAACCTATTGCTTAGTAATATTATCAATAAGTTTCTGTGTATCATTTCCACAAGCAATGCGCCACATGTATTTCATAATGAGAAGTGTACTTTTGATGTTATATAATATTTTTATATGCCTAATTATTTATAGTTATACTCTTTGATATTTATTGATATAATTATTGTAAAGACATCCTCTCTGATATATGACTGGATCAGTCATAGTTTTATGAAGGGAGAATCAGCTCACCAGATCAATTAGGATCTTCATGAAAAGAGAAATCATCGTCTTTGCTTTGACATTAATTTAATGGAACAAATTGTTAAAAATTCATTAACCTATTAAGGAGTACTAATGTTGTATAATATTAGATCCAATGTTGTGTGTAGCCAAAGGAGTACGGATGTAACACTACATCCTATCACATGACATGCGAGATGTATCAAGATGAAATGTGCTATCAATAGAACTCGCTCTTGAAAGGGTTAAAACAATTGAGTCAAATGCGCATCACAGACATGTGAATTTTTATGCAGTAGAATTTGAATCTGCAACCTCTAGATTGAATCAGTTCACGAGTGTATGTTTTTCCACCGGCCTACTGTGGGTGCGTCTTGAATAATTTATTAACTATGTTAATAATAATGTGTCACAATTCACAATAGCAATTAATTTGACACACTTAGTTTTACTGAACGGAGGACTACCAGCGATCTACGTGTGCCAAAATATATCTTTTGGCTTTATCGTAGGAGTCTCTTATATCTCCAAGATTGTATTGAATAACAGTATTTCTGTTCAGCAACTACACACTCACCAAGCGATATATCCAGCATATTACTATTTCAATTATTTGTTTTTGGTAATTTGTTACCTTTAATTTCTTTTCACCCTGTTTGTGGAGCTCGATTGATTTGAGGGTTTATAGTTGCATCCATATGTAAGCATAGAGAGGATACTCTTCATATAACTATGTTGATTAGTCGAGTGTCAAGGAAAATGTCGTGACATACATTTTATCAGTAATATAATATTGGTCCATTATGCAAGTCCTTATAATGATATACTGATTTAGTAATAATATGTGTTAAGTAGACCTCAACCTGTACTCGAAGCAATATTTAAATAATGCAATTTTGAATTAATCAACACCATTTTTTACATCAAATTGACAGTACAAATTTAAAATTTAGTCATATCTTTAGTATTATCATTGTATATTAAATGTCGTACAAGTATACCGGCTTTGTGATTTATTGCCGCCTTTTCCAATGATCAATAAATAGCCTGCAATAATATATCTGTTAGTAATTTAATGTGAAGTATGAGACACTTCAACGTTTAATGTTTTTGCTTTATTTCATTTGATAACATATTTTAATCTAATATACATTTCATCAATGTGTTATGAATCTAAACGTTAAAAAACTACGTATGTTACAAAGCCTATGCAATCTCTACACTTTAGGTATTATTATGATTGATGTCGATTCATACTATAGATCAGTGTTTCCCATTCTGTGAGTCATGACCCAGTATCGAATTGAAAAAATATTGTTCTGGATTGCTTCAGGCAGGCTGGTGACTGAACCCATTCATTATAACATTGGTGTTTAAGATATGTTTTTATTAAGTGAATCAAAAGTTGGGTTATACATCCACACATTGCTGACTTAACTGACTTTTGGCAAAAATTCCACATGCAAGTTAGCTTCGGGCGAGTGAAGTGAACCTCTGCATTCAAATTGCATTACGTCTGGTAAATCTGTAAAATTAAATGATGTATTTAATGTTTCAGTTGCTATTGTTTCTGCCGTATAGTATATTTATACACGCAAAGTAAAATTAATAAATGTAATTTTGTGCCCTAAGGCTATGTCCCTGATTATGTACCTAATTGTCCCTGCCTGCTTATCAGTCTGTGAATAATGGACATTTGCCGCAATATACTGGTTCACGGTCATTCAATGTCTGGGAAATGCTGTTTCAAGTTTCGATATTTTTGAGTGATTCGCGACAAATATTCAATATCTCTTAAAATGTGCAAATACCAAGACAATTAAAATACATGTCAGATATTTATCATTAATAATAATTTATCAATGGAACACTCAACAGTTTCTAGCAATCAGATTGATAATCAAAAGCTATGGTTAGGTAAATAATTTGATGTTGAGTTTTTTCTATGAAATACACTTTTAATTAAGGTCAGGATCGTGTCAAGTCTAGATCTTTATGATGTGCTTACAAATATTTGATTTCATACTGTATGAGTGAGTAATTATTTCAAGTGTTGGTTCTACAATAATTATTCAATTAGTATTTTAAAGTTTGAATATTGTCAACCTAGTTTGTAAATTTTTTGCATGAATGGTATTGTGATAGTGTATGATGTTAGTTTTTTTAATATTTATTTACTGTCAGCACTTAAATATGCAAAATAAGGTTTGTTACTGTATTAACAGACTTCAAAACTAACTAACTATATTTAATACTCGAAATATAAATAATTACCACTAGTACTTCAGAATATTCAGTAAAATTTTTCACGATTATAGGTTCAATTAATATTAATGGTTGATTTAATACTTAGAATTTTTATGTAAAATTTTAAATTCCATAAAATTGTCAAGATATTTAATTATAAAATATCATACAAAGTGATTTGGTTTCGACATAATAATCATTACCCACATTTTATGATGAGATTCATATTTAGTAGAGATTACTATTAGCTTACTGTCCGAAAACTCGAGTCACTATGAATTGCTTGCTACTTAATGTTCAAAAGAAACTAGAGACATACTAACAATCTTATGAAAAACCTTAACATCTCATGAAATCAACGTTTTAAATCACAGTTGATGACGTGACTTTCTTTTGTACGAATGATATATTTGACTGTATTTCTCTGGAATAAGGCGATATATCAAAATATAATATTGTATGATTGACAGATTGATGTTGAAATTTCATATCTTTGTAGGAAATTTAAAAAAAAAGTTTCATAAATATATAGATTGAATTAAAACAAATTTTAATAACTTATTCATTTCATACGAATTTATTAAATAAAAAGTATTTGCTGTTTGGTTTCATATGCATTGCCATATTGATGGGAATATAAAGGCTACTTGTCTATCTTTGGTGATATAAAATATAATCATGGAACTGATATTACGCACTTACATAAAATGAATTTTTTTAAATCACAGTTTATAATTTTTTGATGTTTTTTTTTTATTACTTTTTTAATTTGCATGTATATGATATTCATCTTAACAAACAGAATGTTTGGGGGTATGTCAGATAAATTTATTGCTATAAAATAATGATAATTAATGATTAACATGTCTATGTATATTTTATGTTGAAGTTTCATTTAAGTAAGGCACCTATATGAGAATAATGTTTTTTTCCTCATCCAAAACGGATGCACATTTATCCGCCATAGTAACAATTTTTAATATAATAATTATTGTAAGTTTTCTTCCATTTATTATTTCTACTACGGAGGAGACTTAAATCATTTTGTTTATGTTTAAGATGGACAAATTATAAACTTATTGGAACCTTACAGATAACTGTATGAATATTATATTTTTAATTGATATTGATAAGGGGTTTCATAATTATTTATCATTACTGAGACGCTCATTTGTAAATGTGTCAAACACAAAATAATTCTTTACGCGAAGATTTTTGTCAGTAGAGTTGAAAGAAACTCGGAAGAAAAATAACATTCTGTCTTTCAAAGGAAAATTTCCTAAAATTTTCATCCAGTTATCTACAAAATCCAGGCCTGAAGGAATGTATACAAATATAATCTTGAGAGAATATCAACAAAATGTCTCAACTTTTGTTCGGTTGTACATACATTGCCAATGGCAAAAACGACTGTTAATATTTATTATACATATATATATAT
>JAGVSQ010001918.1:0-11411 GCA_022683975.1 Rhyacophila evoluta | reverse complement strand
AAATAAAATAAATAAAAAAAATAAATAAAACATACCCAAAGTATGGATAAGAAAAACAGCAACTGTGTCTTATTTTATCCTTTTCCCATCTATTTTATTATGACATATGTATATATTATGTTTATATGTTCATAACTGAATACATAATATACCCATAGTACACAAGAAAATAATTTGATTCAGTGGCTTGGAGTGTAAATGGAAAGTGTAAAAGCTCCAAAAAGTCAACCCGAATTGTAAAAATCTAGGTACTCGAGTTGGATTGGTTCTTAACATGCGTCTTTGGAGGTTTCAGATATGTAACGCAGCTGGCATATGGATGTAGTGACAATTTTGTTGATCCATCATCTGTCTGTCTCGAGTACAAATGCGGTTGTTTGGAGAGTTCTTTACCATTAACACGCCAACTGTCTGCTGGTCAGTTACCAAGTACACAGGGCCGTAACTTGCTATGAAGCAGAGATGGGGTTATATCAGGTGACATCATGTAAGTAGTGAAATCAATACAAACATTCTAAAAGTATGAACCATGCGGGAGCGCAAATATTATATTATGAGGAGGTGTGTGACCTAAATATAAAAGAAACCAAAATTTTCAGCACGCAAGAGGGGCGACATTTTAAAGACTTACATAAAAATGAGAAAATCTACTAGATGGTCCATGGTTGCAATAAACTAATGGATCAACAACAGAGTACACGTTGAGATCATGTGCAATCCATACGGTTTGCTCTAGATTACATGGTATGTTACAAGTTGCGTTAAGTGCAAAGTAATTTCTCTTTATGATGCTAATGATGATTGGTACATTTTTTTATACCATGTCCGCTTCCAAAGTGGAGCATATGGATCTACACTGTGAAGATATCCACTCCAAAGGGGAGTGTATGGATTTTCATAATGTAAAGACGTTTTGACAGATTATTTTTCACGAGAATTTATTCTCAGACAATTGCTCTACATAATGGGCATTCAGTACTGCATTTTTGGATTTTTAAAATCCGACAGATGGGGGAATTTGAAATTCAAACCTAGATTCCCTGGATTGCTAGGCACTCATGGTACCGACTAGGCTACCAGGGAGACAAATTTATGTAGGAGTATATAATATATAGGTTATTTGGCACTTAAGGATGCACTTGATGTGGCCAAGGCTCTCCTCAAACTAAAGCTTGTAACGATAAACTATGAATTACAACAATTAAGTTCTCGATTAAAAAGCCCACGTAAAAAAAGATGCTTTAAGTATAAGAACCCCCACAATGGAATGTACACTAAATATCTACAAAAATGTAAGTATTTTAAATGTGTATAGGTGCAGTGAGCTGGGCGAATGACTATACACCAGTCTTGGTAAAAAGCGTCAAAAATAATCATAAAAAGTTTATTTTCAATTCGATGTCATTTTCATATCCACACAAAAACATTAAAATCTGTTTTTTTCTCTATCCCTAAAAAGTCATTCAAAATATGGATAAAAGGTGAAAAATAAAACAAAACTTGTGTCAATTCATTTATTTCAAAAAATTGTGGTGGGTCATTCATTACATTTGACATCATTTTAATAAATCATTTCTTTAATCAGTATACACCTAAAATGGCACTTCAAAAAATCCACGCCTTTTTCCATACAACCACAGATTGCAACTTTTGTGCTCATTTAGTCAAGAGTGTTAATAAAGAATTGAATTATTGAAAAAAATGTTTGTTTTATTACTAAAAACTAACAATACAAATAATTTTTTTTGTTTTTGAAATATTGCAATTATTGCGGTTGGCAAAAGACATTCCTCAAATTTTACTATTGCATAACGACAGGACCAAAATATGAGTACATTATTGTGATACTCAAAATAATTTTATTGAATTTATTATATTTCTATTAATTGAGCAATATTCATTCATATGGCAATTCTATTATCATATTACATTTTTTTCTGGTAAAAATTTGGCACCTATTTTGAATTATTCAATTAATTTTACATATTGCAAAACCGAATTTAACATTATTCATTAAACAAATATAAAACAGAATGGTGTGATTTATTTATGTATATCCATACCATTTAATTTTTTTCAATTAATTAAAGAGGCACAGAAAAAAATATTTTGGAATATTATGTTATAGTATTCTTTGTTCACGGTACTCTCTAAATTAATGATGGCAAGATAAATTTATTACAACACTATAAAGAGTTTCTGGAAATTATTTGATCCAGACCCACATAATCATGTGGTCAATAATCACCTCAATGGCTTCAGAAAAGCCTTCACTCAACAAAAGAATTTTGTATTTGTAGACTTTTATTAAAATATTAATAATAAAACACTAAAATCTGATTGTTGGCAATATTTCATTGTGTCAACATTCAACTTACTTAAGACGGCTGCCATTCAATAATCACATTCATAATTAACTAAAAAATGTTAAAAATACACTAACATATTTAAACTGTATAAAAAGAAAAATGGTAGAAGAAAATATCACTTTTATATTGTAAAACAAAAATATACAAAATCCATGGAGTTCGTAAATAAATGCCCAAGACTGAAACAATCATTAAAAAAACTTTAAAAGTTGTAAAAACATCTTGCCATAACCTACATTTTGAAAAAAATATCTTCGCATAGAGTATTTTTTACATAATAAAAAAAGACATTTATCGATTCATTGTAAATTTGTTTTACAGGGCTGTTAAGTGAAATGTATTTTGTCAAATAAGTATGATTGAAAGAGAAATATGACACTATTTTTTGGATGAGAAGTTGACACTTAAGGCGAGTCAAAATTAAAACTCAATCTAAAATGATTAGCCTCAAACTTTGCTAATAAAATATGACAAAGTACAAATAAAATCATGAAATGTCGGATGTCTATCGAGTTTGTTGCTTTTTCGTAAGCCTTGCATGACATTTTTATTTTAACGATCATAAAAAAATGTTTTATGAATTGACTTATTATTTCAAGAACTGAATTTGTGTTTTTAGTCTACAACACTTTCAGCACAACCTTTATTCAAAATGAAATCATTTTTGTCTTTTTTGAGATATCTTACTTATATTATGTTATTTCACAAATTAAAGTTTTAATTGGACTTGTCTAGTTCCACATTGACAACTCTGTAAATTGATTGTATTTTTCTAAACAATTATTTTAATTTGACACAACATAAAAAATTAAATTATATATTTTAATCTATTTTAGACTCAAAATAAATATCAATACCATTTTACGTATGTATCAAAAAGTGCTTTGATGAAAACAAAACAAATGTCTGTGTGCATAGTATTTTAATTGAAAATATTTCAAATTAGAGAACTAAAATCAAATTATCTTGAGCTTTCAGATTTTTATATTCGACAACCAAAATGGCTACAGACTATTATTTTTTCAAAATCCGTAGAATTATTCAACAAAGTTTATAAACTATACATTATAAATTAAGATACTTGGACTTGGAAAATATATAATTATTTGCTGATAAATTTTAAAACTGATTAGGCTATTGTGACAATTTATCATTAAAGACTCTTAAATTTAAATAGGAAAAATCATTTCTTAAACATAACTGATGATGCCGCAACAGTCCAATATAAAAGACGTACTATTTAAAAATTAAATTAGTACAAAAATGAAATGGTATAATTTTATTATTTAGTGACATTTATTTCTAGATACATTTAAGATTTAATAAATTGGCACATAAGAGCGATCTACCGCCTCACCTTATTTATATTGACTATATTTTAACTATCTATTATGTATAATATATATATTGGGGCGAGAACATTCTCAATATTATATTTACACATACATCCACTAAACAATACATGACACATTCTGTGATATTCCCTAGATTAAACGACACGATAAGACTCATAAGCGTAAATCCACCAGACTGACCAAAAACAATTACGATCTATATTTCAGTATTAAAATGTTGGCACTTTTCCAGAAAAGTTCAGTTATATCGGTAAGTTTTTCGGTCAATTTGGTGAAAATAGGTCTTATTGTAATTTAAAAAAATATTGGTCAGTATTATGTGACAATAATAATAACATAATAAATTCGACTTATAGTTAATCATTTTAATGGATTTCCCAATTAATATTTAGGCAATAAAAAGATAATTAAAATAATATGATCTTTTAATCATTTCTTATAAGATTAATTATGCAAGTGGGATTAATAAATAAATTGTCCACTGTATGTTGAACTGAAATACAGCTAAAATAACCAATAACATTTTGGTTGACAACATGAGTTTTTACATTAAAAGAATCATATTTTAATGTACCTAAAGGTTAGACATTTAGACAGTAGAGGCCAATTTACATTAATCCAAAAACAATCAGTAGTCATGGAACATCTTAAAAACCTAACCTATAATATTATTAATATAAAAAAATTTATCATTGTGGTCTCTCACAATATAAGAGATATCTAACCAAAATATGATGCAAACAATTCTTAATCTTTGGCATACTCAAGTACAGCCCAAATTAAAAATTCTAAAATATCGATTTCTCAAAATTTTGTTTAAAAAATTATTTTACTAATCATTTTTAATGTCGCACTCGTTGAAAACAATATAAGCTTATTTTCATTTAGTAACAGTTCAATGTTTGAATGAGTGGTCGTGTCTGACATTTTAGATGATAATTGAGAAACCACGGCTCAATTTATGATTTGTAATTAATTTTTTTATTCAATATATTATTTGTCCCCATTTTGAAGCATTCAATGAAATAACATCAACGAATTCACAACCCAATATTTCATTTAACGAATTTATAATTATAACAATCGATGAATTTTAAAATGGAAAAAAAATCAAATAACAACATTGATATCATAATTTAATTGAGAAATATGCTTTATTTCGAATTCACGTATCAAATCTGTCTTGATGTAGTTGTTAAAATTAAAATATGCTCATTAAAAACTAAAAGACAACATAGAAACCATTTTTATGAATTTAAAATTTAAATCACAAGGTAACAAAAAAAAAATTAACTGTAAGATTTATTGAATTTCCATATAATGTTAGTTGTTAATGACACACAAATATTCATCTAACCGTAATATATTTCCGATACACACTAGATATTCACATTGTTAGTTTTCCAGTACTTAACTCTTATAATTCAAATATATTTATACAGAATGCCCAGGAATTATTATAATTAATCAATCACAATATTTAGAAACGTATTAGGCCATAGAGTAATCGTCTCTCCGGTATTTTCCATTAGAGGGGTGTAAAGTGAGTTTAAATATAATAAATAATTCTCCCAAATATCTCAACCTCATTCTTCTATGATCCAACCATACTTGAATTACAGAAAGGGAAAAATGTTTTCAGATGTCAGTCCAATAATCAACATTATTAACCATACATACTAAGGTGGTCGATAGAATTTAGACGTTGCTTTACATGCAACCCTGCAGATCGCAGTGAGTATATATATATATATATTTAACCAGGAAAGACATGATTCATTTCCATTTCACACTGTGTGGCCGGATTCTAAAGCTCCTTTACTAAAGATGTAATTTAATATTTTTCGAATTTTAAGGAAATTTCAAGAGTGTGTTATAATTAATTTCCACATTCACAAACCCTTTTCATGAGATAAAACATATATAGTTTAATATTAACAACAATATCTTAATCTAAAATTGTTATTTATTCATTTTTTATATGCGTTTTTTTATAAAATATGTTAGTTGTGTAGGGATATGTATTTTTATATTATTATGTTTTCAGAATAGAAAGTATGTTTGTCTTACAAAGAAATCTGGCTACAATTTATTGACATACTGTTATATCTTTACGCTTTATACTTATATAAAGAAATAATAATATATCAGTAAAATAGTAATTCGAATCTATTTTGACATACAGATATACCAAATTGTAAATTCATTTTTCCACAGTTCACTTTTGGCTGTCACCGCTGGAAGCAGCCATTTTAAAATTTATGCAGTTGTAAAATAATTGGCAGTAACTGTCCACATGTCAGATTGAGTTCATAAATAGTACTTTAGATAGACAATATCGAGATATTCACTGTATGATATGCCCTTGGTAATAAAAGTCTTTTTTATATAAAATCAATGAAATAATATTTTTTTGTACAATCCCTCCGCCAACCTAAGTCTACTTCAATTATGATAATGGATCGGTTTCCTGAGCATTCTGAAGGAGTCCTGCTCTTTCGTCAGCCGCCGTTCCATTGGCACCTTCCTGCCCTGCGGAATTAATTCCATTGAGAGAAACCCCCGTTGTAGCGCCACTGCCCGCATACATTGAGTCATACACAGGATTTGCAAAGTTCTGAAAGAATGAAGTAAAACTTTGTCAAACATTAATAAACGAAATATCGATAAGAGCATAGCCATTTGATGATAAGAATCACTACTTTCTCAATAGCATAGCTTCAATGATCATCTAGTTAAGTAATTTATTTACACAATGTTAACTGTTTTCAGTAACCGAGCAGGAAGCAGTTCAGCCAATTTCAATTGCTTGGAAAATTATGCAAATACTCACTCTGTCTGGGTCTAAGTTAAATCCTCTATCGATAGGATCTAAGTCTTCATCGGTTCCGCCTTGAAGATACATTGGATTGCTGATCTCCACATTATCTTGAAGCCGGGAATGGCTAAAGGATTTACCCCTGGAAAAAAATAATTTGAATTTAATAATATACTCATTTTTTTTTCTATATATTCTCTGAATAGGAGTTTTAATAGTAGTTAAACTTATAACTAATAATTTAGAGAAAAAAATGTTAAGATATTGATACATTTCGGATTTATTTATATTTTCTGTTACACATTTGTTAAATGATAAAAAGTTTTAGTTCTAAGCACTTAGCCTAGGTAAGTAATATAGTGTTTGTACACTGTGATGTGCTATAATTAAATTAATCTAATAACAAAAATAGTTATATTTATAGCCTAGATAAAAAAGAATTCTATGTATTGTGATTTTAATGCGTTCAACATACCCTTGTCTCACCCTGTTAAAAGTTCACAGGAAATTCGCAGCATTTGAATAAACATATTTTATAAGAAAACATTTTATTAAGAAACACATCATAAGTACATGATACAGAATGTAATAATTTACAAGTAATATTTAAATAAAGGAAATAGTCATTAATTTCAATTAATGGATTTAATTTTCTGTAAAATATTACCTTTCTGATTTTCCTATTTACCCTCAATAATATTATCGAAGGTGGAGTAAATACAATAATATATATATACGGTAGAACCTCAATATAACGGACTTCGGATATAATGGAGACAAATATCCACAGAGCAATAAAACTGCAAACATTGGAAAATGATAGGAAGAATTTGCTTGACGATAAAGACATAGATTTAGATGGGTTAGAAGTTCCATATTTCTGTAGGTCAATATAAAATAGTGCTGGGAAAGAAGTAGCCGAATTAAATGTTTTAGAATGGTAAGAAGCAGATGAAGGTGACCCTGGGTATCACACTATGACAGAAAGCAAAATAGCAGATGTTATGATATTGGGAATGAAGATGAAAGTGAAGATAGCAAGGGAGATATAACAAGCCCAAAAACAGATTTATTAATGATATGATCGCACCTCGACGATCTAATAACATGTATTGACTATTTGTCAGATAATAACTATATTATTATAAAAATGAAGTTAGAAAAACCATTTTTATATAACAGACTATGGGCTTTAACGGGTACCCCCTTACCCACCCCCATTGGTACGTTATTGCAGATTGGTATCAAGGTTCTACTGTATAAATAATATATTTATTGATATTTATATATCCGAAGCACATTCAAGACAGACGCACATTAAACTGACAATGTCAAAATAATATGAAACTGTTGAAATTTAACACTATAAAATAATGGATGAAATTTTCATCTATTGGAATCGCCAGTATATTTTCAAGGTATTATATTTATATATATTCATATTTGTATTCATAAATAAAAAACTATATACCCTCGTCTTCTGTATACGATGAAGAGTGCAGCGAGCACAATGAGAACAAGGAATAGCAGAACGAAAGACACTCCAACTGCGGTCCAAATACGACGAGTCCTCTCTGCGGCCAGTTGCTGGGGACTATCCATGCAGCGAGGGCCTCCAAAGCCTACAAGGCATCTAAAAACATTCCAAATACATAGAACAATTGCTAAATTACCGTTATCAACTTAGTACACTGTGAACTTGATGTTAAAATATGTAGACATATTTTTTGAGATTTGTTATTTGATTGATCATTCTAATAAAATTCCTATGGGGAACAAATTACAAGTTATTGTAATAATAAAACATCATTTTAAATGAACTTACAGGCACTCGGCTTCCCCACTTCGGCTAATTCTGCAGACTCCATTATCAGGATGGCAGAGACCCCAGCAAGGGTCTTTGGTTCCGCACTGCTCTCCTCGCCAACCCTCTAGGCAGTGGCAGCGGGCAAATCCACCCAAGGTGTACGAACACACTGCGTCGTTTTTACAGTGATCTGTGCACGGATTGTCAAATGCTATATAGCGCTGGAATCATAAAACACAAATTATTCAAGAGGTATGTAATAATTATTTTTTTTACCATGGCTACATTAAAATTAGAGCACATGAATCTTTAGAATGTGAAATCTCAAAGATTGGCAAAAAAAATACATACACATAAAACAAATATTTATTTACCAATTTTTTAAGTCGTTGACTTAATTGTCATAATAATAAAAACACCCTGATCTACCTAACTCTTGAATAACAAAAATTCCATAACCAGAAACATGATCACCTCTCTAACCATTGACTATTTACCATGAAAATATATTCACGCGTCATGTAATGGTTAGTAACTCAGCTAGAAGAATGAAAAATAATCAAAAGAACTCAAACAAATAGACAAAGAAAGTACAAATTAATTTATTTATTAGTTTAAAATGAATTTTTTTCACTGTTAATTTAAATGGAAGGCAGGAAATTCAATAAAATAAATAAACAACAAAAGCAAACCTCGCAGGAGATCCCGCCCCATTGGGGCAAGCACCGACAGACGAGAGAGTGCGCCGTCTGCACACATGTTCCGCCATTCTGGCACCCCCCGGCTTGCACAGCCACTGCCAGAGGATCGCAAGAACCCTCTCCCATCGGCATCTTCACACTCCAGTCGTTGACTGAAAAAAATATAATGTTAATGTAAGAAAAATATGATATACTTCATCCAAAAAAACCATTTTCTAATATGAAAATACAGTCGGAAAAAAGAAAAGGAAAAAAATATACTCTCTAATTTTAATTCATATTGATATGACTACATTGTTTCCATATATGTATTATTTTAGAGAATCTTATTATATTACCATTCATTTGCTTCGCATTCTTGGTAAAAATATTATTAGTTGACAGTGATCGAAATCTAAGAATTTATTATTAAGCTCTAACAAGGACCCAACGGATATGTGGCAAGTCTGAATAGTGAATCACGCAGGACTAAAAGAATCTCTTCAAGACGACAAATCAAATACATGAATATTGAGATAGATAGCCTTAGCATCCATGCTTCTCAAACTAGTATGTGAGAAAATCAATTACAGTAATTTGAGAAACGTGAAAACGAAAATTGGCGTCTCAATGACAGTTACCTGGTGTTCTATCACAGTCTGTACTTCCTGCAGGACAGAGTCTCTCCTCGCAGCGTTTACCCGTATAGCTTGCGGGACACACACACGCCACCCGCTCACCCTGCACGTGACAGCCACCTATAACAAAAGAATATATATTTTGAAACATAACCGTCGTAAGATATAGTGTGTGATCTATTTAAGGAAAAAGAGTGGTGACAAATTAGAAATCTGCGATCAACTTACGGTCAACACAAAACTGGCAGGAATTATATTTACTGATAAAAAATTTTGTATGTGAAGATATAATATGTTATTTGTTTTACTCTAATTTTTCAATATACTTTTAGATACAAATACCAATAATAAGCAAAGAAAACAATCACAGAATGTTGAAAAAAATAGTCCAATTAAAAGATATTTTTTCACAATGAAAATATTTCTTCCCTTAGTCAACAAAAACAAATCTTCACTACAACCACACTGATAAATGAGAAAAAGAGAAGGTGGAGATAAACATCTTTGAGTAGAGGGTCTTAAACTCACACCATAGAGCATGATATGTTTCAAGGTTGAATGAATTATAACCACTAAAGAGGATCTTTATCAATAGACCAGAAAAAGGAGACTAGAGATTTCTGAGACTAGTTGTATTGAGACTTTGCAGTATGCTGATCACATTGGACAACAGTTTATATTTGTAGAAAACTTCGTACCATATATTTATGATCAATTATTATGACTAATAATCATAATGAATACCAATAATAAACGATGTAATTCACACACTGAACTTCATAGAAATCACTAATACAATGTGATAATCTTGGGCTTCTTCTGGGACTATAATAATATTTCCATAACATGTCAGCAAAAATCAACAGATCTATCAAATAGCATCAGTTTAACCTTAGCCATGAAAACGCTGACGTTGCAAAATAAAAGTATTATTTATTTCGTCGAAAATTGAAAAAAAAACCGGTTTCATTTAATAACTAAGAGCAAAACGAATGAATTATCTAATGGTCTCCAATGTACTCCACGAGCATTCAAAATCGCCGGTTTTATTACATAATTACGAATATTCCGATCGAACTAAAAACCGGTTTATCGTAATCTTTGAACAAATTAGAATAATACAGTTAATTTCAGACACACCAAAAGACCTTGGCGGTAGCATTGTTGTTATCGGGAAAAAGTGTCTTCAATTTCAAGACTCAAAAATGCTTGAGCCGCATTTTCAAATATATATATATTCAAATATATAGAAATAATACACTAGACTGATGGTCGAATTGCCAGAATCGGGTTCTCTAGGCGGCACAGAAGCAAGAGATACATCGCAATCGATCGTTTTCGTACTTGACGTAATTAAATTCACAGTTTTACTTGTGTCAATTTAATTTCGATGCTTTTAACCCTTTCATCAGTGAGTTAATTTTTTATGCACACACGTTTTTAAACACTACAATCTTTCAACACTAGAAATTCAACCAATCCATGATATTAATCAAACAGGATATGTTCATTCGTAAACAATGCTCTTCCATTTTCAAATAATGAACAAAATAAACTGAGAAGTTGTTCCAAATTGGTAAGAATTTATGTAAAATTACCACATCTGGCGGCTTCCATTTCGGAATTGAAAGAGTACTTGAGAACAAATTTGACCCCATAGGACTGACATATGTGACATGTTTCTATGAACAGAAATATTAATACTATTTGATTTCTTTACAAATTATAATAATTATATAAAGAT
>JAGVSQ010001917.1:0-26767 GCA_022683975.1 Rhyacophila evoluta | reverse complement strand
ATTTAATGAACTGTAAAACTAAAATATAAAAAAATCACATCGTCTTTTCTTTAAAAACTTTTTTAAAAATAAAACAATAACTGCATATTATTTTTAACTAAATATACAATTATTTGATACGCACCAAATTTTCTTAACATAAGTGTTGTATATTTTATAGTTCATTTGATAAAAAGCTGAGAGATATGAGAATTATCAGCAGCAAATGAATAAATATATTAACTGTTCATCAATTTTCAATATTTATCTCTTTTTTTCTCACCTCTTATCACTCGCGCACTATCGGATTTTTCTAGCAAATTCTATTTACTGTTTGATTGCTGGTTCTAATTAGTTTAGCTTTCTTTTCTTGGATGTATATTATTAATTTGAAATAAATTAAATTAGGATGTTTTTTATAATATCTAATCTGAGGCATGAAACGTTTGAGAAGATTAATTAAACCAAATAAACTTCACAAACATAAGAGCCGCCAGCCAATCACTTGATGCATTTAGATTTGCACTTATTTATTGCATTTGAAGTGTTTTATAACACGTAACGTCATCATCCAACAGTAAACAAATCACAAGCAAGCTTTTTTATGTACTCATCTATCAAAATAATGAGTACAAAATTGTGTGTATAATATATATTACGAGAAAATTATATTATTGCGTCACCAGGAAACCATAGTGTCATTTTTCAGCAGTAAGTGAAACCTCATTTTATTATTTGCAGTTGGAACTTTTTTAGAAGTCCTAAAGGTCAAAAAATAATGCAGTAAATGTCATTTCTGTTTTCCACAAAAGTAAAATTGCAAGCTTTTTGGTTTCAGTTCAAGTAAAAATCGTCAATTATTTACAGCAAACTTTTCCTGAAATACGTAGACTGGCACTTATCCAATGAAATCACAGTGGTGAAGCGATAATATTTACCAAAAAATAGCTACGTTTTTAAATTTTTAAATAATTAAAAAAAGGATCAGAGAAAAATATTCTTATCGAATGATATTATTTTGGGATTCAGCAGCTAATTTTGCTATTGCTGTCAAGATTATCAAGCCTGGCAACTCGAAATGATTTTTAATTTACTTTCTCTTTTATCTATTTTAATATAGATACCTTTTAATCGAAAACTTTTAGAAACGACCACAACTGATTGCTTCTTAGTTGAATATATAAAATATAACAAACATATTTACGAGTACATTCAAAAAAATTCTCCAATATTATTGTTGAATGTCATCATTTGATAGATATGAGTGCTTTTTATATGTATGAATAAATGAAAAAAAAATATCTAATAATGTCAATGACTTGGAAATATCATACTATATAAAAAGTTTTTTGCATACGTTTTAACATCGTGTAGCATTTGAAGGTTCAAATTGATAAAATATTTTTTTATGTAAATTACCTTAAATGGTGTTATGAGCCATTCAACCTATTGCTGAATAAATAAAAAATATATTCTTTTTAAAAAAAATGTCTTATTTTGTTGCATTTAAATAATAATAATCAGTTGTAAACTAAACTCCACCCTTTGAGATATTAAATAACCTTCACTGAAAACTTTTAGATCTTATTCAATTACACTGGAAACTTTTAAATAAAATGTCGACTGGGTCAGTATAAAATCGGATTGTTAAAGGTGACCAATCTTGTTCATTTTTATTGCAGTTTGAGAAGTCAATTACAGTGATGCACAAAAGATGTTTGTTCAAAGTCCATTTAAGGTATAAAAAGTCAACGCATTAAATGATAATATTCTAGATATTATATAATCCAAAATAACATTAAAATTTAGTAGTTCACACAGATAATTGTTTATTATTAAAAAAAAGGATTTACTTTCAGCTCTTTTTAAGCTTTATATAACTAATTATTTGCAGAAGTTCAAATAAAAGCTCGCTTTAATAGAAGTGTCACAATCGACTTTACTCAACATCCAAAGACATTAATTTTAGCTACAAAGTTTAATATAAGTTCTTATTAAATTCAATAGATTGCATATCTTCACGATAATTACTATCGTATCAAAAATAATAGAATCCTCCTATTAATCTATATGCTTTTTTCAGCTTTATTTGGTTACAATGTTTCATTACAATCATAGTACAAACAAAAGCTTCAACGTGATATATAATGCCTTAAATCATTTAAATTTTATTTAATTTTTTGAATTCTGCGATAATTTAAAAATATGTTTTTATTTAAAATTTTCTGTTATCTTTGTGATATCGTGCATCGTGGGATAACATATATTTTTACCTGTTTATCCGCTTTTAAATAAAATTTTGGTAGAAATAATTAATAAATCACTTTACCTATTTCTTTGTTAAAATTTTCGTAAAATATATCAAAAATCCACTCATTTAACATAAAAATGTTTTTTTACGCATGGCAACAATAGCATTCTGAAAGAAAAACATATTTCAAATAATCGTTTAAGCCTATTCATGATATTCTTGTCGAAAATATTTTTAGTTACAATTTTTTACAGAAACAATTCATATAATTTTTAAAAATATACATATTTTTGGTTTAGTTCAATATTTATTTACGTATCACGTATTTTATATTGTAAACGTACGAACATATTCTTGTTGAATTGGAGCTTTTTTTTTTAATTTTATCATTGAATTTATATATGTATTCAAAAATATTTTAACAGTTGGACAACATTATAAAGTTCAAATTTAATAAGAGTAGTAACTTGTAACACCATTTTCGTAGTTGAAACGTTCAGTTAATGAACTTAAATTTTACTATATAGTTATATAACTCATTATACTTTACAAATTTTACGTTAGTTACGCTATAATACAAAAACGTATAATAACTGTAGAAAAATAGCTAGTGATGAAAAAAAAGTTTCGTGATCTAATACTTGCAATAACGCTACAAGTGATAATACAATGGTAATATAATTTCCATATCATCAAAAAAACATGGAAAACCATAATTAATTTATAAGGTAATGAATTTTAAATGAATGTAAATACAGATATGATCATAAGTATTTTAATAGCCTGAAAACTTTCTGATTCGTCTAAAAATGATTTTAAATTTTTTGACTATTTCACTGCCAGTTGCTATGGATCTATAATAGTAACTCAATATCAAATTTTGTTACGATATATTCGAATATAAATCTTACATAATCATGACACTAATTAGATATTAAAGTTAATACGAAATATGCTGATTACTTTTGGCAAATTAATTAAATAATATCAGACTGTTATCTATAAAGGCTTTAGTATCTAAACCAATATATCAGTTGTGAAATAATGACGATGCCATTTACAAAGAAAACTATTTTACTGTATAACGTGAAAACATATCTTTAGATGATTTAATCAATAGCCAATGAGATTGGAGCACACTGTGTGAAAATGTTCACTCCAGATAATAAATTTTTGTTTAATTCATTGATTAATACAATACAAACTTAAAACTTATTTAAATTGGTATGCTATATTTTTGCGATATTTATATGAGGAAGTACTAGAAAAATGTTGCTATAATATTATGAATAATATCAATTGTAAGAAATATATAATGAGCATAAATTTATTCCAGGATTAGCCAGATAAAATAAAGTTACTACATAAATTCAAAATATATTGAAAACATAAAAACATGATAATATGTCTACCTACATAAAATTTTAAATGTATTTACGAGCTTCGACGTTATACAATGAAAACAAGAATAAGTTTTCTCAAAGCATTAGCTTATTTTTGAAGCCTAATTTGTCAAAATTTCAGTAATGTAGAATTGATTCATCATCAAAATCTCTTTTATCAGTGGATTATTTTGCGATGATTCTTTATAAATTTCTACCGCTTCGATAAACTTAGTGAAAGACAATCAATTCATAAACCCACTCACTAGTCTGTTCACAATAAGATGAAAATTTACCATTAATTTTTGAAATGAGTGGGTTTTATATGCTTAGATGTATCATATATTGACAGTTAATTTTAAGATAAAGTAAGATTTAGGTAATTATTCCTTTATTTAAAACTGCTAAAAATATTTTCATCTTATGGCGGGTCCAGATCTGTCTAATTTGATGTAATTCAAATAGACGGCACGTGATCTTAATCCGAATCTTGTTGGCACTGCAAGCGAGTTAACCAACAGGCGATGGATCAGTGCGTCCATCAGTACAAACGTTTCACAAATTACAATTGTTATTATAATTACGATAAATTTGCGTTAAATTACACGCATCTAGATCCGTCTTTTAGAACCATAGTGAAATATAAAGTTATCCATTTTTTAGAAATAATAATTTAACATAACATACGCAAACCTTACTTAAACTAGTCCAACAAAACTTTATAAAAGCTTTTCACACTTAACCTAACCTAACCTAACCCAACTTTACTAAATATATCCAAATCGCACCTTGTTGATCAAATTTTACGTAACAGAATGTAATCAAGTTCCATCATTCACAATCAAATACAGCATTTTTTTAACAGGAGCAGTTATTTAAAGAGTCGGTTTTATTCTGTATGTAATTAATTGATAAGGGATTAATTTCTAAGAATTTTTTGATTATGTATTCTAGTAATTATCGTATATGCTAATACAGCGGATCATAAGGTAAATATACAATAAATAAAAAGCTCAATTCTAATACAATTAAATTGAACATATAATCTCGTTCTTTGAAAATCATTTGTAGTTATTTTCATCGGATAGTACTAAAAATCGTGTGTGATTTTTCATAAATTTAACAAACGGAATTGCTATGAGACCTAATTCATTTACAGCCAGCATATATATTATGATAAAAGATTTAATGTAATAAAACGTGAATAGCCCATACAAAAGTAAAGCATTCATAATCTCGGCACAATGCTAAAAACTTTTCTTCCTCTTCAAACACTTAAGAAGCTTTAGGAAATGATTGATTGCTTCTATATAAAAATCAGTTTCTCTTTACTTAATATATTTTACTCATTGTACCAACAAGAACTACGGATTTTTTAATGGTATACGCGAAACTCAAATTACTACAATTCAGTCATTATTTAATTGAGCTGTAAATATAAAAAATAATGATGCTTCATATTTTAATTGAAGTACAATTATTATCTGTTTAATTACTTCGTCAGTTGAAAATGATATTTAAAATTTCATTATTTCAGCATCGTGTATATTTATAAATTAGACACAATTAATTTCTAAATAGAAATAATATACCATAAATATTTCAAACCTCTTAATGCATTATATTTGAAACCAACTACAATCAGTCTTTTACTTACGACGAAGTTAAAAATTAAAAACTTGGTGAAAATTCTTCATTTTATTTACTAGCCATGAATATTCAAGCAAATACTTAAAACATCTCACTTTGTCACTATCACTGTTATTTTAAGTACATATTTTTATACCGTAAATTCTTAAATATTTAATTTGCAAATAAAATTTTTGTAACTTTAAAATTAATTATTAATTTAGAAAACCATTAAATATGCTATACATTTTTTCGATGTGTATATATACATTGTTCGTCTAGTTACAGATTGTAAATATTTACAGTCAGATATTATAATGAACCAGATGAAAGTTTTAGCGTGGATTGTTTTGAGTTTAAGCTATACATAAATATATTTATGACTGCTTTTATTGTAAAATTAGATAAAATTGAATAGCAAGAAAATTATTCAGTAAAAATATATACCTATTTACATAATAAAAACTTTTCTCACACATTTTCAGGTTGGTATATAATAAGCAACTGTAGATGAAATAAGTATTTTTATGGAGAAACAATTTAAAAGCTTTTTCATCTTCTACCAATTATTTAGTACGTATTCGAACTGATTTGAAAGTTATGCTATTAAAAACTTTTTTTAAAACAACACAACAAAAATTCAGAAACTTCTAAATCTAAATGAGTATTAACTCGAATCGTCGATTCTTTTTAATACGGCATTGTTTTTTATGACTTTTGTTATTGGTTCAATTGGTTCATAAATTTTGTATTTGCCTGCAAGCTTATCATAAATTTTACTTTCTATTTTTAAGTGCCTTTTTAAATTTGTGTAATAATGAACAATATTAATATGGTATGAATATAGTTTACATCAATACTTACTAGTTAAACTAGTCTAAAATTTCATAATAATAATAATACATTTTACATTGATAGTTCATCCACTAATTGTATTAGTATATAATAGGTTGAACTTCATTTTATAAATAATAATATAAAATTATATTCATATGTATTGGTCTCCAATCCATTAGTACTATCTAGTTACGATAGAATTGTATTTAACTGTTTACTTTAAATAGCGTATTTTTATAATATGATGTGAGAATAATCAATTTAGAAAAATAGATGGTAACCGCAACTTCTTCCATTACTCCGTAAATATATCAAAGAAATTAACCTTCAAACATCTTTGTACCAATTACAGGTAAAAAAAATTAATACTGATATGCCGATATAAATGTGATGCAAATTATATTTTTCAACTGTATATTATTTTCAATGAAAAGTATCACCTGTTTATGATCTTTAGTGGAGTAAATGGATCTCCGCAATATGAAAACGGCTTGTCAGATTATTTTTCACGAGAATTGTTTGTCAGACAATTTCTTAACCCAATTTACATATAATCATGCATTTTTACACATTCACCGGATCAGTAAGCGCGCACGCTATCAACTACGCTTCCGGGGAGACAATAAAAGATAGCAAAAACAACAAAGATTTGTTCGGGTACTAAGCATACTAATTCTAGATACACGCAAATACTATAGTAAGTAAAAATCCATGATGTATGTATGTGTATTTTTATATGAGAAAATATTTCTATTAATTGTGACTTAATAAAGCTATATTAAATATAAAATACCTGAATAAAGTATTTATTTTGTTTCATAAAAGTATTTTTTTCATAATACTATATAGGTTTATGTTCTTTTATTATAAATTTATAAGCTGTTTGTTATATCTTCCTGATATTCCCTTTATATGAGTGGAGTAGAGTAAAGTGTACTATATATTTTTATTATAATATGCCAACATAATATTCATACATATCAAGATAATTTTGAATGTGCAAGGCATGTTTCTTGAAACTTGATAACAAAAGATACGAAAAATTTCACCTAAGCCACTGAAACAAGAAAAAAAAATACGTTACGGAATTTAAATGTAAAGTAAATATAACATGTAACATTTACTGAGTTTTCGGCTAATAAACCAATGAATACATGTATTGTAACATGCTTATTCGCGATATAAAATACGATGGACATAAAAGTATATTTTCACATTATAAATAAACTCATAAGTAATTTCTGAATTTTACATTGGCTCCTACATACAAAATTTCCCGTAGAATAATTTTCCGATTTGGATATAAGTCATACTAAATGTACGATAGTTTTCATTAATGTGAAACTTTTGTATGACATAATATAAATTATTATCTTAAGTCCCAATGTTATATTATTATAATATAAATTTATTATCAATTATAACTGCGTTATTTGTTTTCAATTATAATGTATCTATTTTAGTCATAATTAATATTATTACTTTTCCATCTAAAGTAAGATCTAAGTATCTACTATATAATTAAATTTTGATGGTATTTAAAAAGGAAATAATTTTTTCAAATTATATCCAATTGGATAAGAACGTTTTTGTGATTTTTTCAGACCATGTGACCCAGGATTGAGTCATTAATATCTTTAAATATAAATGAGGTTCAAAAACGGATTTTTGATGAGTTTATTTATTTATTTTTTACATGTTATACAATTATAAATTACAAGTCTAATACGAACGACACGATATAAATAGAGTTTTGATGAAAATATCAAAAACATATTGAAATAATAAAAAAAAGAATTACAAAAAAAACAGAAAGAAAAAGAGTGTCTACCAAGTTAGTTTACTTGATACTATTCTGATAATGTAGATAATAGCATCCAGCTAAGCTCACCCCACCTAGGTGGAAGATATCAGTATCCGAGGCAGTTATTGCCCTCTGCATTGGCATGAATACTGGTAGGATAGTCCTGCATTTAGGAACAACTGATATTCCCGATTTTTTAAGTAGTTATCAGGGACATACAGACCAACATTAGCAAGAGCGGCAGAGTGATTGCTCAACAATCAGTCCTTGTGTAGTATAATTTCAAATTACTTTCAAATTGTGATTTATTATATGTTCCATATATTCGAAACGGAAATGATAAAAATACATATTGTTTACAAATGTAATGATAAGATATGTTTTGGGGTTTCTATTAAGTTAAACAAAAGTTACAAGCATTTCGGCTAGGCTAGAACAAATAATCAGGAGAACATATTGCAATTTGGTGAAATATATGATATTTGAAGAAGAAAGCAACACAGGGCCAAAATAATAACTCACGCCTTCACGAGTCGGCACTGCGTCCTTCCGTCTATAAATTGCAATTAGTAGTGGCCTAAAAACTGAGGAGGACGAGTGTAAATGCCAGAAACAGAAACGGCTCGTGGTAAACACCGTACTTGGTAATAAAACAACGCGTTTCTTAGAAACTACACCAGAAGGATGAACCCTCACGTGTTAAGTGGGCGATGATTGTAAATGTGTTAATTGTTTCTTTTTTACTACAGAGGGTATAACATAATTTTCATTTTAACATCTGTTTTCTGGAAAATTTTGAAAACATTTTATGTACATCAGTAGTAAAGGTATTCTGTTACAACTTAACTACAAGGGTAGGATACATATATTTTTGAAAATTGGTTAATATGATGTTAATATTTCACGTTTGGATGTTACATCTTTGTAAAATAATATATCTTATAACTAGTTAAGGCAAAATTTCTTTTATAGTTCACTCAGAAAGCTCATATTTAAAATATTTGCAAATGAGTTTTTGAAGCTTTTATGATTTTTTTCTCATAGATGTTACTTATTAGTCTATGTATTGTTAATAAACGTAACATACAAAAAATTGGCATGTATGTGCGAAAAAAAAATACTTTGCATTTAGTAATTTTTGTAAATAATATTACAAGAATAAAATTTCTATTAAAAAAATATGCAACCAATATTATATTATATTTGCCGTCTAAAATATGTTTCAATATTATATCATAAAGAAAGCAAATAGTCTTCCCGCCTAGCAATCCGGGGAATGTGGGTTTGATTTTCCATTTGTCGGATTTTTATAATCCAAAAAAAAATCAGTACTGGATTCTCATTGGCTTGAACAATGTCTGATAAACAATTATCGTGAAAAATAATTGTCAAAACGTCTTCACACTGCGGAGATACATATACTCTACTTTCAGCGTGGATATTTTCACTCTGTGTAGATTCATATGGTCCATTTTGAGGGCGAACATTGTATAAAAAATAAAAATAAATATTTATACCAAGAAAATATTTTTAAATCACTTAACATAATAGTTACTATTTAAAGACGATGTTGCTACCATAGAGATTCTAAATATTATAATAAAAACTGAAAAAAAATTCTCTTTTTTGTGTTGCCAAACTATTTGTCCTAATAAATGCTCAATATTAGTTATCAGGGCGATGAACAATTTGACTTTATATTGTATAATATTATAAACCATAAAATAGATCGCATTGCAATGGATGCTATTAGAGAAATTCTAAATTAGGTTCATGTCGAATATATTTTGAAATATTCCAATTACTGCCAATAAAGCTTAAATAAAACTCTAAATAATATAATGTTAATTAATAATTTATTTTCATCAACCCTAAATAAACTATTAAATTCATAGACAGTAAAAAAGGGAAGAATGGAAAATTTCTAATTTTCTTGAATGACAAGTCCGCACGTATTTCACTGCCACTTCTTAAATCGGTCTCAAAGAAACAATGTTAGATTCAAAATTTATAATAATAAATATATTTTAAAGAAAAATATCATAAAGTACTCTCTCATTTCAATAAAGGTTGGAATTTCAAGTAATATTTTTTTGTAATTTTATTGAAAATATCAAACTTCAATTTTTTTTTTCTTACTTTAATATTTAAATTTTTGCTAAAGGTTGTTGAATTCCCAAGAAGAATATCGATCAAATAAATTAAATATAAAAGAACAACTTTATTCTAGAACTAATAAAACGTTCATATTAAATTCACAATAATGAAAGTGAAAATTCAACTAAGTAAATCATGAATAAATTAAGCATAGTAACTTGGCGTACAACGCGATGTTTCCCAAGACGCCATCTCCTATCGTGTTGATTAAATTTATTTGTGGTGTTTGTATTAGGTAGGTCGGTTCTTATTTGCGCAAGGTCCGGCGATGTTTGTTTGCATTTTATTAAGAATCCTTTGCCCCGCAATCAGCGTAACTGCATCCTAGAGATAATTTAATAATAGTTATTTATCCTCTATTAAAGTCAACAATACAATACCAACTTTGGAGAGTTACAAAATACACAATCGTTTCAAATTTTCAATTGTTATCTTTTACCTACGAGAATTAATTTTGAGATAAATAATTGTATGTTTAACTGTAATTTATATTCAATGTTCGTCTATGCTTTATAAGATTGATTAAAAACTATTTGACTTGGTTCAAATATTTGATGTATTAAAGATGTTGTATGACAATTTTTCTATATCTATTCCATTGCTTTTTTAAATCATAGCTTATTTATTTATCGTGATTTTAAAGGATGTTTTTAATATCAGATAAATATCAAAAATAGGAACTAGAGTAAATACGATACATAAAAAGATCCACAACTCTGCTGAAGCTTTTAATAAAGCTGTTTAATTTAAAAAGCTATCATATTGATTTAAACAGTGGGATTAATGTAATCTAACAAAACTCTGTGCAACACTTTGATAGACAATCAATATTTCAGGTTTTGGCAAACTACTTGTAATACCACTAATAATCGATAAATTTAATATTATAACGTATGTAATGTTTACTTAGAAAATCAAACGAATTCGATAATATATATATATATATACTAAGTGATGAACTGTTCCCATTTCACAAGCAAAACAAACAAAATAACTTCCAGTGACAACACATTGCTTGTAGCATTAGCAAATATTCTATAACAATTCAGAAAAATCTGCTATTAAATATATATATATTTGCTTTACTTACATCATTGTCATATCTGCAGACATTTACTGGCTCGTACTGAATTATTTCAAGAGAAACTGACTCGAGATGGTATGCATTAGTTCTTACATGACTCTTATTTTGAATATGCTTTTTTAATGTCGAATCTTAATGAGAAGATACCTTAATATATACCTTAATATGATACCTAGTATATTTTAATATAAAAAGGTCATAGCGATCGGCCAGTCCGATAGATTGTCAAACCGACTTGAGAAGATTACGTTTTTTAACCATCATAATATGTCAACACTATAATAAAATCTTCCTACAGGAATGGCTATTGAAAAAAAAACAGTGTTACCAAATGAAGCATATTGTATTTTTATGTATAATTAAACTGAAACCAATTATCAATAATAATTGTATTTGAAGTTAATACATAACAGTAGAGGAAGAGACATCGAAATGATGGCGATATATGTTTTTCAAACCAAAAGACCAAACCATTTTATTAGTGTTTTTATTTCTGTAAATATTTATCTCATTCAAGACTAAATATAAATAAACTTTACATTATCAAATAACTAGTACAAAATAAAATATACGTATTTCGATAGATTAATTTTCTTGTGTTCATTTAATTGAATACATTTTAAGTTAATTTCAGACCTCACCTCACACAATTAAAGGCTTTTAAAAGGCTTCACTTTGACCTGTTCCATAAAAACTAGGCCAAAATTCAAATATGTAGGTTGTTGAATAACTCATTATATAATTTAAATTTATAGAACCATTAAAAAAGAAAAACTACTCCATTAAAGAGCGTAAATTTATCATTAAAACTTTTAATAAGTTTCCTAGAGTTTTCTTTTGTAAGATTTATAACTTGTACCGTCTCTTTGTCAACATATAATTTTCTCGCAATCAAAATAAATGCATTCTTATCTAACCCTGTACATTTATCTTTATCACACTGTTTATTCTACCGGTTTCAGCGTTCGCTATGGATTGTCGTACTTAGGAAAAATTGTGAAATATTATAGCAATATAGTAGATATTTAGAGTAAAACCTTGATGGTAATATTAAACATATAAAACTACAACAAAACGATATTAAATAAATGTTTTCAACTATTCAACTCCTTAGTTAAAGTGCAGATTTGCTTACTCCGTTTTTGAAAAATGTAAGTTAAAAAAAGGCTTTGAACTCAGTTCAGACTTGAGTCTCTCTAAGCATTAGTTAGAATAACTAATTATAGTTTGAATAAGTTTAATATTATTATCATATCGCTTAAAATTTTCTTACCAGCATTATTTAGATAGTAAAATTCTATGTAGCATTATTTTTATTTTGCTTTGTAATACAAACTATTAACTTTCAAAACCCACATTGCATTTTGTTAGTCAAATCGAGCTTGGAAAAAAAATGAATAGACACACACGAATGATTATACATGCAAACTTGATCGTGAATATCGCTCCTTAGACATGCAAATTATTATATGAACAAATTATCAGTGTCCAAATATTTTATACAATATAAATAAAACACGTATAGTAATAAATAAAATTGTTTTTGTTCGTTCCTAGCAACGGAAAAATATTTTGAAAATTACGAATTTCCTTAAAGTTAAAGCTAAATCTATAAGAGAGTTTAGACAGAACAAAATAAATATCTATATCCTTATATCACTATGAATTCTATAATTTGTAAAAATTAATAATTTAAAACATATTCTAGTCAAATATAATATAATATATGAATGTCCGAGCTAAAAAAACGACTGAAATATGATGTATTTCTATACAGTTCATGTATAGAAATATAAATAAAACATTCATCAAAACAGATATATTAATAATAAACTGCACGGGCAGTATGTTAATTATGTACAGCGTTAATAAAATTTTAAAATGGCATAGCATAAAAATCAACATCTTACTATATAACAGTACTTATATCATATAAGATTGGTTATTCGTATTTGCGATCTAAGAAAAAAAATTCTAATAACTGGTAATAATAAAAATAAAATATCAAGATACAAGCATTACCTTGGACTATTTATATGCTCCACTTAATCAGAAATGAAAGAAGACGAACTACAAAAAAACATTTGTTTTTGGCAGTGTATGAATTTAAATGTAAATTAATATTAAGATTGTTTTGTATATTTTTCAAGACAAAGATTTATTATTAAGCTCTTAAAATATCTAACACATTTCGAGTCTAGTTTTGAATTTACATCTTACATATTTCCCAAATTTACAGTTTGGAGTATTTTCTGTAATTATTTATATGAATCTCTCTTTTTCAAACTTTTTCCTCGTGCCAATTCGTAACGCATCTAATTTTTATTAATGGATAATTTAGCAAACGAAATATCTTCACACAGGTTAATATATGCGCGCTGTCTCAGTTCTAAATGTGTTTGTTTTTTCAGATTGTATAATCAGAGTAAAAAAGGTTATAAGAAAATATTTTGGTTCATAAATAATAAATAAGATATTCATGGCGCAGAGGGTGCTGAGATGTTGCTCTGAGGCAGGCGACAAAGTCGAAAGACTTTTTGCGAAATTAGAGCTCCTTGTGTAAATTCATGTCATCTCGACCATACCATCTTAGGACACTGCGTCAACGAGTTTTTAAATTAAAACTCAATCGTTTATTGATTGCGGATGATTTTCCTGATTCGGTAATAACATGATTTGCTTTTGCTGATAGCTAAACGTGAGATGCGGTGAAAAATATGTAATGCTTTACTAGCTGCTGGTCTTGGATAGTAAACGCTATTTAATGTATTGTTTGAAACGACCCATACATAAGTATTTTTGAGACTGATTGATTGCAAAGAGAACAATAGTTTCAGTATTTTTGATTATTAATCCCAGTATTTTTAACGTTTTCTTATCTTATAAACATAAATGATTAATTACAAATCATTCCAAATATTTTATATACTATATCCGCTTCCAAAAAGTAGCATATGGATCTACACAGTGTAAAAATATCCTTATTTTATATATTATTAATAACCTTATAAAAATATTTTAAAGTAATGTATAAGTATTTCTAAATGTGTAGGCGTCTTGACAGATTATTTTTCACGATAATTGTTTGTCAGACAATTGCTCAACCCATTGGGCATCCAGTCCTGCATTTTTGAATTTTTTAAATCCGACAAGTAAGAAATTATACCTGTTTTCCCCGGATTACTAGGCATTACCAAATACGCTACCGGGGAAACAAATTAAAATTTACAGAGAGCATAACTTTTTCAGTGAAAAATGGTGCATAACTTTATGAAAAAAGAATGTTTAGTTCAAAATCTTGAAGAAACATAAAATACCGTTAAAAACACAATAAATATACCTAACGCTTAATTTTAAGCAAAATATAGTGAATTTTGACAACATATTTAAATACATTTAATACCTATTGCACCATCACAAGACATATAATAAAAAGAACGTACAATGGAGGAGTTTCACAATAATATCTTTATTGGTATTTAAAAATATTTTTAAGACTTATGGTAAAAAAGTTATTTAAAAAATATTCTCACATGCAACGTAACTTAATCAAAACAAAAACAAAAATTTAATCATCGCACTTGTCTTGTAGTGCGTGCGTTGACTTAAATCCTACGGTCACAAAAATGTTTAGCATATTCCTATTAAATGTGGCACGTGGGTCGCTGCCATAGATACTCGTTTTTTGTCGAGAAGACTGAGAATATGCGAAGCCTTTTCTTATTAGTTACATCCTTTTTTGGTTCAGGATTTATTCACATGACGGATAAAGCTCTAGTGATAATTCTTTACCACGACTTTGTCATCCCACTCATAAAATTATCACTTCTGGTGAATTGAGAATCATGAATTTTTTCAGGAATAATACGAGTTGCCTATAAATGTACGAGAATTTTACGTTAGGTATCGAGTATTATTGTTACATTGATAATTATAAGTTTTACTTCTCAATCGATTAAATTAAATTTAATATATAGGTTTAAAAAAATACCACGAAAATAAATACTTGATTTACAGTAAAAATTTAACTTTGATCCTAAAAAGTATCTTATCACAAAGCATTTTTTAATTTTGCTTACATTTTCAACATGTTTTTGACACGTATCCTGAAAATTTTAATATTGTTTCCCGTTAATAATTTAAATTCGTTTTATTTAAATACTAAAATGGAATACACTTAACTATGAACACATAATATCTTTATATCACAAACTTATATCAAGGTTAATTTTAATAAATCTCAAAAAATAAATCTTTATATATGAAAGCCTTTATAGTGTAATATATAAAGCGATACAATTATAATCATATTTATATTTTTCATTTGAATATTTTTATCAAAATATTATAATCAGTTGACGGTGAATTTTCGAAATTTAAATTTACTTTGAATGACTTAAGTGATATTTTAAATTAGTAAAACAAAACGTATACCAACCAAAAATATATTTTAAAATAAAATAAATCTCTATTTTAACTATTACGTTTTAATATGCAAGAGCTTTTATCAAAGCTCTGACCAGACGTATTTTGAAATATGACTTTAATAAACCTGGACACGTTCTGACGTTGAAATCACTGGGAACTTTATTCACAAAGGACATAGTTTGTAATGATTTTCATTTTATGCAGGTGGATCATAAACTATACATTTATAAACCTAGATTTTTTGAAAGCAACCAAATAGTATTTATCTAATTTTTGATAAATGACATTTTGACGATATTTAAATTCACATAAGAATCATTATGTGTATACATATTTATCGTACGTCGTTTTACCAAATTCCAATTAATTAAAAATTAATTTTTGAAAACTCAATTTTAATACTCTAGCTCTCTAGGGTAACTACTAATAAAAATGTGCCATAATTAAAAAATGAAAACTAATAAAAAAAATCTAAATTCAGCATCCACCTTAACTTAGATGAAATATGTTGATATTGAAGATTTTAAATTTAAATATACACGATTCCATTCTTATAAATATTGCTAATAATTATTATATTTTTCAATTTGGAATAAAAAGTTAACAATCTGGTATTTATATCGGAAAACTTTACCATACACTAAACGCAAAAGTGATTTAGACAAAATTCCAATTTAAGTCACAAAAAACCACAAAATATCAAAAGTTCATAACTTAATACGTTTTCAAATACTTACAGAACTGAAAATATTTTTTCCTCAAGAGGAAATCAATTAGAAAAAGCTTTGATAATTTTCCTGCACTTTCAAATAAAGGAACCTTATTTTTTCTTTACTCTCTAGACTGTCTAGAGTCGATATAATAAGCTGGAATTTGAAGCTTGATCGTGCTATACAATCGATTCACTTTCAATCTAACTTCACACTAGAGAGCTTAGAATATTATTGAATGCTGTAAATCCACCATTTCGTATTTTCTAAGAATTCAAAACAATTTTCTTTTGCACATATTTTTCAAGAATTTTCGCTGTTTGATAACGTCATAATATGTATAAAAAATCTTGGCAATTATACACTGCTTTTGCTCATTTTGACACACCATTACAATTTTGAAAAGTTTTCAAATAACGAACTGTGTGAAATTTAACAAAATTCACGTTAAGTTGCTAAATATTACCAAGTACTTTAGTCATTTATCAATTTTATAATACTATTTTAGTAAGATCAATTTTCAGTAAAGAATAGAAACATATTTATCTGTTGCCTATTAATATAAATTTATTCATTGTTTTTGAAGAAAATTAAATGATAAATAAAAGAAAATGTTAATTTGTGTTATTTTAAAGCGTATTTTTCGGGTAAATAAACAAACAACTTTTTTCCAAGCCATCTAGAGAAGAAGATCCAACATTCAATTATTTTGTTTTATTATTAATAATATCCTTGAATTTGATATACATAAATATTTGTTTCCAAAATATACATATATGTGTGTGTATCTATTGTAATAAAATAAATATTAATAAAAATAAATATTATTTATTATAATAAGGTCATAGAATGAAAGTCATGGAAAAAAGAAAAAGAAATAGTTATTTTTTTAATATTAATATCAATCATTAAATTTTAATAGTAAACCTTTCAGTTTGACTAAGCTATTTTTTTAACATGGCATCTAAATGTATATCGAAATTAAGCCACTTTTAAAGGAGATAAATTGAAGAAAAAACATTTATTTTTGGTAAATTCAAATTTAAACGATTCGAAATGGAAGTAATCATCGGTAATAAGGAAAAACAAGAGTGGAACGCAAATGGCACGTGAAAAGCGTATTTTTAGTAGATGTTCGAAGGCTTTCAAATTAATTTTATTCAAAATAGTAGATTTATATAAAAAATATAACTGGTTTATCGTATTTTGTAAGTGTTTTAATAACAAACTGTGAAATTACGTCCAAGAGCTTTCAAAGGTGCTTATTCTTAGTTTTATGAAACATAATCTCGATTTTTATCACAACTGTATTATGTCTGCAAATCATACGTCTACGAATTTTACTCAATTACATTGGTATATATCTTATACACATGTCTTATTATATCATTTCCATGTTATAATTGAAAATAGACAAAAACATATACAATATACAAAAAAAAATGTTAAAAAAATACTTATATTTACATATATACTATTCACTGTCTCTTTGGCGTTATAAATAATGTAAAGTATTTAATATATGATATTTTATTTGAATAATATTGTTAGTTTTGACTTTATATGTATGTGAATTTTTTTATGATTTGTAGATCTTAATTTCTGAAAATTACTCCGGTTTTTTTTGAAAATTACATCTCATTCATTTTATATGTCTAAGGAACAGACATAAGAACGAAATGATACGATAATGTCTTTTCTGAAAAGATATTATTTTGAAACAAAATTTCAATTATCCGCTCTCTAGAACTAGTTTGCATGTGAATTATGGATTTAAATCTCACAACTAGATAAAAAAAATTCCCTTTATGTGACCAAGCGATGTAAGTAAAAAACGAATGTTGAATAGAAATAGAATTCTTTCAATCAACTGTGGAGAAGCTTTTTATTATTTCCGCGCCATACGCAGAGTAAACTAATATCAAAAATAAAAAATTACTCATTTTACTCGCCAATTTTTAAGAAGATTAATTTCGGTTTTTTTTAAAAAATTTTATGCACCTAGTTCTGCAGTTTTTTACTTAAAAATATGTAGCTACAAGAGTTATCAGTGAACAAAACTATACCCTTACTAACTTGCCCACTGAAGCGACATGGTTTAGTAAATATCAAGTATATCAAACTTTATAACACTAATAAATATAATAACCTTTGCTTTATATACTACATAATTTCATGTGAATAACACGGTTAAGCTTTTGAGGGAGAATAATTTGTAAAAGTGTCACATTTCAGTATTTCTCATTCAACTTAACTAGAAGAGAAAAGATAAAATGTCATAAAGCTCTATCAAGATCGCTGAGCTTTTGCCTTTAAGGAGAGGTTTAAGTTAAATTAAGTTTTATACCTGAGATATAATGACTAACTCTTAGTTAATTTCGTTAAGCATCAAGTGGTTGAAAGTTTAAAAATTGGCACGCTCGTGGATGCAAATTAGAAGTATTATGAACGAAATGATTTATTTATAATAAATTTCCATAACGGATGTCAGCGTATGTTTAATAGATAAATCTCGATGTTTTTTGATTGCATAATAACTACACGTATTTATATATTTTTATCATGTTTGGTTATTTTTTTCTATCTATCTGTCTATTATTTGATCTATAGTTGGCTTTTAAAGGAAAATATTACTTAATAATAGTAGTATTTACTTCACACAAATCGGTATCCTAAACACGTCAAAGTCTTTTTCTATAAAAGTTGAAAAAAATTTAAATTGGCTACCGTTTCATAAAATTATTTTAAAACTCACTTTTTAAGTTAGTAGAACATTTTTATAGAATACTCAGTGAATACAAATTAGTTGCTAGTATATAAAATGAATGTCGACCAACTCCAAGGGGTTTTAAAACTTATTTATGACGCGTGTTTATATTTTTAATTACGTTAGTCAGCTGTCATACTATTTACATACAACTTTTAACATTATATATACCTAGTTAATATTTTTGCACTTAATTCTTACCGTATAAAGAATATAAGTTTGTCTTATTTACTCTGAAAGTGGAAAATATCCATACAAAAAATAGAATATATATTTTTTACGTCTGTCAGCTAAACACTTAAATCATTGGACATCTATTTTTGTAAAGCTGTGGGATAGTCACCCATAATTTTCAGCACTGAAAAGGATGCAATTATCGCTCAGTCACCAAGGAGGTTATTTTATTGATACGAAACTTATTATATCAATGATAAGTTAGAGTAAACTATTTAAAAATGCTTGAATATATTGTTATCACATCAAAAAATATATAAACCGAAATGACACATTTTTCAAACATTTTTACAAGTAAACAATTTAGTATTTTGTTACATTATATTGAGTACAACATTTAAACCAAAATATTCCAATTCGCTTCTAATTTATACCATTACAATATTTAATAGATTTTTTTAGTTTTCACAAACATTACTAATACTAATTTGTAAACCTAAATTTATAATATATTACGTATGCTATTTTTAGTATTTATTTTTATGATATTAATTATATTTTTCATTTTAATATGCTCTCATAATTAGCGCTGGAATGCGCTGCGTTGAAATTCATTCTTTTTAATCGTGCCATTTGTAATAGAAGGCTCTGTCTACATTATAAAATATAAACGTTTCGTACAATTTTTATTTAATTTTACTTAGGAAAATATTTTGAATCTTTTCATTATTACATCTGTTGAAACTATTTTAATATGGTACCACACTTGAAAACATATCGGGAATAGTTGATAACGTCCGGATAATTTTTTTTTTTTTTACGAAATGTGGAATTGGTTTTCAGTCAGACACGTGTCCAGTCCGTTATTTTGGAATTTTAAACATTCATTTCTCTAAATCACCATATTTACCAATTCGCAATCAAAAAATTGACATTAATAATATCAAGGATACAGAAAACTAAACTCATAGAATAATTAATATTTTTACGAATATAATACAGAAAATATTTCCAACTCTCACATTCAAGATACGCAATCAGATCTAGTAAATTATACTTTATTTATTGTTGATAATAATTTCTAAAAATGAATGCTTTTTTCTTTTATCGTATGTATTACTTATTCACAACTTTAATACGATTATAAGATGGTTAGATTGTATAGTGAATTGAACACATTACTTTTGAGCATATATATGTGCTACGACAAATACAAAATACCTGTTGGAAATATTTATAGTAAATATTTGATCTATTCACTATTGTTATCCACTAAGTTGTGCACTCTAATTTAAGGCAGACTGTAATGTTGGCAATTTATAAATATCAATTTATATCAAAATGATCCGATTGAAACATTGCATGGTGATTTTTTGAACACAACAAATTGTAACTAATTTTGTAACGCTCAAATTTTCGAGCATTTGTAGTAACCGGTACTGATTTTTAATGATTTATTTACATCAAAATATACTAAAATATTGTGTAATATTTTATAGTAAGTTAAGACGAAGCTTAATAAATGTTACGTTACAAAAAATAATAACACAGCTATGTTTTAACCGTCTAGCTTCATTAAACTTTCAAGAGATGTCGTTGAGTTTAGGGAGCTTAAAAATGAGTCGCTGCCATTTTACGAATTATAAAATTTAAAAAAATGGTCATGCTTGTGGGCTCAAAAGAATCGACAATATATTTTACCTTTTGACTGGATAGATGCGACATCAGTTGAGCAGGGTAAAGAAATTATGTGACAGCCTAACCGTTAAAATATTAATTTTAATTATTTCAAACGTTTAATGACGCGTATATTTACAATTTGAATTTCGACATTTTATTCTTAATTAATTCATTCGTGCATATTTAAGTTTTGAAATTGTATTTGCGAATATAATATAGTACAAAATTATCTATGGTAAGGATTATACAAGACATTTATAAAATATTATCGACAATATTGCAGGAACGTGTACGTAACGTGATTTCGTTGATTTGTGTTAATTTTTTGCAATATCTTGTATCATTAGCACATTTTTGGATTAACACATTATTTTCACACGTTTTGTAAACATTTGTGCTAGTACAAAAATATGCCAATGATACAAGAGATTATAAAATATAAAACTATAATTTACAAATTGACTTAAAGCAAAAAATCAAGTCACGTGTTTCTGCAATATTGACAACGATATGTTAAGCCAACATCGCAATGTAGATATTTTTCAATACGTTAATAAACAATGTTCATTCATTGTATTATATTTATTTTAGGTTAAAACGTTACAATATTTTTTCTATAGCTATTTCAATTTAACTATTTGTGTTTTGCTAATATTGTTGTCTGAAAAAGCTTCTGAAAAATTCGTTGACTTGTAGAGCGGTAATCATTTATAATTTTTTTTTTTTTGAATTTTCAACTTTTTGAATATTGATTAGAAATTTAAAAGAAGTTCTTCGTGAATTTTTCATTCGCTATTCATTTTTTTCTATGATACATCTTTGGACTTTCATCAATATATTAAATACTACACATTTTACATATATACATATTTTATAAACATACTAAAAAGAAAAACCTGATTCACAAAAATGTTCTATTTACTAGTTTACGAAATTCACAAGGGTTGCCGCTTGTTTACATGGTTAGAGAAATGATTTGATGGTATGACAATTTTATGTTTTAGATAAAAAAAACATCCCTCAATATTTCACAAATACTATGCTTCCGTAGTTACGTAAAAAATGAGATACAATACTGGATAGATACAAAAGGGTTGAGCGATTGACAAATAAGCGATTATTGTAAAAATAAACATAAAAATGTGACTAGTATTCACACTTTTAGGATGCATATCATTTAGATTTGAAGCAGACATGTTTACTATAATAACAATAGAAAAAATATTATTTAAATTACATATTATGATTACGAAGAGGTTAAATGTCTTTCAAATATTTATATAATTAAATAAATAAATTTTCCGAAGTAAATATATTAGAGCGATGAAAATTAAATGAAGTTATTGATGTCAATATTGTTATTGACTGTTGTTTTAAGACTGCGAATTTAGATCAAAGAGAAAATACAAAATGATAGAAAGAGCAAATATTTCCCTTTTCTTAAATGAAGATATATCGAAATAAAAATATTTTACTTCTTATGAATGATTCATTAATGTAATTATTTTTAGAAATATTATATATGCGAAATTGAGACAAATTATGACGTATAGTATTTGATGGATCATTTAAGTAATAATGCACTATATTATAGTTATGTTGCGGTGGCTTAGATAAAGAAAATTTAAGAAAATAAAGTTGTATAAATAAAAAAAAATCGTTAAAATTTTAAAAGGAAAGTTTTAAAATTAATAAATAAATCGAAATCAATTATCGACATTAGTACAATTTTCACATTTATATTATACAATTAACTTTGTCCCACTTTGTGATATGCAAACATTTTTTAAGAAAGCTTTATTAATATGGTAGCATTCATGGTGGTGTACCTTTTGGTTTTGAATATATCGGGCACATATGTTAAAGGTAAGGGTTGCCGAGAGTTTCGGACGCGCGTTTTCAAGCCGGAGACTTCGGGTTCAAATTCCACAGCTACAGGATCATTAAACATTTATAGATTTATCATTGAATGCTTAATCGGTTGAACAATTGACGAGTAGTTTTTATAAAAACGCAAAGATATGATACGATTTCCGATTTGTATGATATTTCGATTTTATATTGTATTGTATTATACGGATTGATTTAAATTATCGTGGCAAAAAAATAAACTAAGTGATGCAGTTACTGAATCAAAAATTTGGGAGCTTTTGATTTTTACAATGAACAGTTTACATAAGCAAAGTTTCATGACTGTAAAGACAAAACCAACCATCCTAGAATTTCGCGAGAAATTTGCGGTCAGTCTTTGGTTATTTATTTTGATAAGCCAAATTTATGTGGCATGGTATTAAGTCTCATTTATTTATTAAGAGAATTTGACAGACTTAAGTCAAAGGTAAAGAACACTTTACATATTTATGAAGTGCTGCATATTGTGAACAAACTTTCCAAAAGCTTCAAATTAAAGTGAGTCATTATTTATAACATTTTTTCCACATTTCGAATGATTAGAAAAAAAAATAATAGTTTTCTATTTGAAATATTATACATTTGATTCAAAAGTAATAATGACTATGAATTCAGTTAATACGCTATCAATTATTATTTAGTTAGTTAGTTTACACACTACCAAACCAAATATTGCGTGATCAATTACCACAGCTGCTGGATTAAAAATGCAAGACTTGATGTAGAATAAGTTAAGCTTTAGGCTGACAAACCAACTCTTGTGAGAAAAAAACTGTCATTCACATTGAGAAGATGTGTATACTCATTTCTGGGAAGTATATTTTTACTGTGTATGTATACCAGTCCAATAGACATGGTAAAAAAAAATGGTATACAACTCCATCATAAAATGATTTTATTTTACAACATATTAAACATCTTCAATATGGTGTGACTGGTGAAATAGTAATCAAGAAAGCTTGTTCTAATTTAATATAATCATTCAACAAATATGATCTATATATTGAGAGAATAAAACTTTATCACTTTTTATCAACGAATAAAAATGTATGAAAAGAGAGCACTGTGAAATTTACAAGTATACAATCCAACTTACAAAGTTTAAAATTTCCTGAAACTAAATTCGTAAACATGCAATTTTAGGTGAATGGCCTTTTTTCAGGGAACATCGGCTAATTTGACGGAAAATGCTAACTGAATTTCCTTTTGTTTTCGCGCGAAAATAGTTCCGCGAAATTCTACGCAGGGTTTTTTATGATAAATATCATGGGCTTCTGTTTTCGTGCTGTGTATTTTGTAAGACATTTGTGGAAATGAACGACATATTTGGCATTCCAGCACAGAAAGCACATTTTTCTCTCAGTTTAATGTTTATGTCATAGAAGCTTACGACTTAACAAGTAAATTAATACAACTAAATATAATAGAATATTCATTTTATTTACATTTAAAGCAGCAGTTTTAAGAGGAAAAAAACATCAAAAGAATTATATTTTAAGCTATATATTGTTTTGTCTACGAAGGATTAATGAAATTTTGTTCTTTCCACTTAAATAATTTTACGAATATTGTCATCAGATCAATCTTTTGTGTTATAACTAGATTTTTATAGGCAACCCACCATTCGGTATATGAACAGATATTATATTTATTGCTAGTGTTGAAAAAAAATCTTTTATATTTTAATCGTATACGCTGCAAAAAAGAAACTCATAGATACAAATATAAGATGAAGACTCCAGAATCAGGGAATATATATCTTTATTATTCAAAAATTATAATCAACTACGTGTTCAACACAATTTTGCAGCTGTAGATTCGGTCTCACAACGTTTAGAAGTACACAAGGTAACATCTCGCCCAACGGAGAGACTATTGAGAATCCACTGGAGTGTTTTATTGTCCTCAATTGTAATTAAATAAATACGATGAAAGAGTTCGATAGAAAAATTAATTTAACACAAAACATCAAAGGTTTTTATTGTAAGTGAATATTTAAACTATATTATTGTAAAGAATTTGAGACGTTAAAAGATAAAAACTTTGTAAAAAACAACCACTTTTGTAGAGAGTACACAGTTTTTAAATAGATTATAATATAGAGTCTTTTTTTGCAGTAAAGGTGAGTGTTTTGAGTATCACTTGTTTAAATTTATTTAAATAGTCAAGTTTGTAACTGATAACCCTTCAAAACTGGGAAAGTCACTGGTTTTAATCACGTAATTAAATACAATATAACCAAAACAAATCGCCATTAACGCGAAATACTTTTCATATGATCGATTTTACGAAAATTAATTGAATATGACACTGAACAGATTTTCAATTATTCTCCTATTTTAAAAAGCTTCCCATGTATAGGATACATTGTTATTGAATTAAATATATTTCTTTCTGTCTCTTATGAGGTTATATATATAATATTATTTTAAATTCCAAATTTACTTAGAAGCTATTTTATTATATGTACTTCATGTTTTGATGATTTTATTTGTGATTATTTTTGCGTCTAAAACTACGTAACGTATTTTTGACGTTTTAAAAAATAATCTGTCAACCCTCAAAAATCACTTATTCGTTCCTGGACTATTACGTTTTTTGACATATGGAAGGTATTTTTCGCTCTAGCGACGAAGTTTAAAAATACAAAGTTAGATGCCTAACGGATTACGCCATTGGCTGATAACTAATTTTCGCAAAATACAAATAATTTTGTAAAATGTCAAAATAAGTCGAAATGTTGTGGAATTCCACATGATCCACATTCGAAGTGAACATGGTCAACAATAATTATCCGGTCTGTGAATGTAATTATTTATTCTACGCTGAATGTAAAAATCTGAACAGTTTATTCAAATATTTCTCTGACACCGTCGGAAAATTTAGCGTGGGGTTTTTCAGTACGGGATATACTGTTAAAAAGATTTTTTATATTTTTCACGCCGCGGGCAAACAATTAGAAGGTTTTTTCATCGCAAACCTTTTTCTTGTCGATTCGCTTAGTCGGAAGGTAAAAAAAGATTAACTAAATTAAAAACATTTTTATTCAATTTTTTAAGATTGTTTTTATTTTTAAGAGAAATGGACGATTTTTGTTATTAAAAAAGCGGAGATAGAAAATTTACAAACTTACATTAATATTAATTGCAATTAATAGTTTTTTTAAATAATTTTTATTCACTAAATCCGCTAAATTAAAAAAAATCACTCCATCCTTTATGTTTTATAATAATATAATATATGGGATATAAATAATACATAAGAATATTAAAGCACTTATTTTAATAGTAATTTTATTGCAAATTGTAACATTTAGCCCACGTAAAGAGCATCATTTTTAGGTCAACAAAAATATTTAAGATACACCGAACAGTAAAAATATATAGATATTTATTATTAAATAAATATTAATATGAAATCTCATTATGAAAAAAAATTTTTTTTTAATCTTAATAGCTTTTAATAATGAGCGAATAGAATGTGAAGAATATTACAAAATATCAAAAAAAATATTATAATGAAAGAAATAATGATCAAATAAAAGTTTATAAATACCAAGCAATTTCGAATTTAAGTTAGACATTTTTTTTTATAGTTGCTATATTTCTTCTGTGGCTTCTCCCAGACGAACAATTGATTGATAATCAAACAAATTAAATTGTTAAATTTTAACATGTATAACCATATACATGAGCAGCTAAATAATATTATTATATTATTTTTATGATGATATTATTTCACTGTAAATTAAAAAAAATTTGTTATACAAGATTATGACTTGTCTGTGTACGAAGTTTATATATCCTTACAGTTTGACGCCGTATCTGGACGGTTTAGTTTTTTATGAGGATTATTTGTCAGACAAAAAGAAGCTCAAAGCTCAGAATACGGTTGTTTTGGGCCTTTCTGAGTCTTTCTGACCGTATTCTGAGCTTTGAGAACAGATGCCTGCGGAGGATTCTAGGCATACGGTG
>JAGVSQ010001916.1:0-26772 GCA_022683975.1 Rhyacophila evoluta | reverse complement strand
TTGTGGACAAACGAACGAACGAACATACATATTTTGACTTTTATATATTAGATTAAACCAGTACAGCAATATCGCTCATGACAAAGCAATATCTCGTATACCACATAGAAAACAAATATGATAATAACTCTCTATGGTCAATATCATCAAATCGAATTCCGTATTTTTTGAATATTATTAAAAAAAAATAGTTAATTTAATAGTAACATGAAAATATATGCAATTCGATGTAATAAGAGTGATTAAATGAGTTTTTTCGTCGTTTAAAATTTGTGACGTGAGGTATACGAGGTATTGATTTGTCATGAGCGATATACAATAGTTATGTTTCACAGCCGGTGGAGCTCCGTGCTCATCGATTTGGTGATCGACAATACATGGCAATAATGTTGTATTTCATGATACGTTAACATCCTTGTATTATGATCAAACATAAAAAACAACATTCTATCGATATCAATCAGTTCAAAACATTAGGTTTTACTTCCAAGTGATTCTTCCGGACTAGTAAAATAAAAAAATGTAAACTAAAATAAATGCTTACTATAAAAACAAGTAAGTTAAAATGTCAATAGAAATAGTCTACAGCTATATAGATATATATGCATTATAATATAGTGCAGTACATATTTAAAATTATCTAACACTTTTGAGAATATAATTATTCAAATTATTTGCGAAATTTGGTTTCTTTCGTTTTTTTTTACCATAGCAATACTATTTATCGCTTTGATTAAACGTCAGTTTGATTTGAATTTTAATTGTTCCACATTTCAAATCATTTGAAAATTTGCATTTGCTTTTATGGCAATACTTAAAATAATAATAATTGTTGCTTTATGTATTAATCGTGAACTCTGATGCAGTAATGAAATTTAAATGAGTAATTAAATAAGTACGGCACATTGAATTTTAGCAGTATATGTGTAATTAAAAATATATTTGCTTGATTGCAGCATCAAGATGCGACACAGCGTAATTTTTTTGTTGGTGGCAACACTCTGCGTGGCTTTTGTCCAGTCTGAAGATGGAGGTAATCTGGACGACCTTATTGGGCAAGTTTTCAACAAACCAGGAAATAAGCCAAACTTAACACCATCCGCAGGTATGTTTTATAATATATTATTGTTTTTCTCGCTTAATATGCCGTTTGCTTTTTTAACTCGTACGCAGAATATTGAAGCAGATGATTATGACAATTAAAAAAAAACACCCATATATGGTGTGTTAGGCCAGAATAATAAATTTTTACGTACATACGTCTTTAAGAGCCGAAAGAAATGAGCTGAAAATATCCATGAATGTATTTAAAAACTTTCATCCTTAACTTACTCAATGATATAAAATTACTTTATATAAAACGATTGCATTATGGCAATTTTTGCTTAACAAATTTTCGAATTTCGAAACAAAAATGAGTTTTCGAACATGCTGGGTACCCAGTACCAATTTTAAAGACGTATTTGCGCCAAAATTTAGTGTTGCCCAACTCACAAAAAAAAAAATATTTCGGTTAATATAATAAATAATGTGGTAGAATAAAAATTAGGAAATACAGTATGTTATGATATTATGATAAACTAATTCTTTTGTGCATCAAATTGTGTGTTGTTTCAATATGTTGCTAGTTGCTTATCTATTAACAACATAATTCAGCATGTCATTTTCAAATTTAAATCATTATATGATCACTTACCTACATAGTATATTTTTATACAGAGAAAAATATACACAAGAAAATGGTTTACAAAATCTTGACAGTGACACATTATGTCATTTCTGTGAAGTTTGCCTTATTCCATTTCAATATAATGAATCGTCACACTGCTAACTCGCTTTAAACGCATCAGAGAAATCATATTATGCTTTTGATTATGAGTGGACAGATAAGTGAGCTTCCATGAGCTGAAGATATTTAACCAACTTTTGTAGAACCACAGAACCGGTGTGAAATGATGGTAGCTCACACGTCATCACAACGAAATTGTCATTAATATTTTTTTATGTAAACAACCGATTACTCATAAAGTCATGCGTCGTTTTCGGCATCCATTGGAACTAATTGCATCATCATAATTATTATTGCTTACCGGCACATACGCATGCGCACCTCATTGTTTTAGGGTCAGGAGCCAACGGAGGAGGGAAACCGGTCTACAACAACAACAATAACAAACCAAACCTGAACCCAACGCAAGGTAAGGAAAATTGAATTAAAAAAAATACGCTGGAAATTTCACATATTGTAAGGATACACAAGGATAAAGTATTAGGTTCGTTAGAAATGAGAGAAATGCTCCTGAGTACCTATCTATATAGATAAAAAGACCAGAAATAATTGGCTATCTGTTTTTTATTTATAGATGTTCTTCTTTTTAAATACGTCCATTTGTTCAATAGTAAACTGCACAACTGTCCTCCAGGTGTTTTTATCCAGAGCTCTCTTTCCTCCTTCATCTGGTTACACTCATCGCATTCTAGAATTATTTCATAAACTTCATGAAAACCTTCTGATTTCTTACATCGGAAAATATGATCTGCCAAGTATTCTCGCTACTAAAGGATTAACCATCCATGCCTAAAGAGTTCAGCACATGTACAAGTGGGCCACCTGGCACAGCATAATATATCAACCGGCCATAATATTCTTTACTAAACTTTTTTCAAATAATTTCTTTTGTTTCTCTGCTGAGATTAAGATCATTCACTGAGAACTTGGTTTTACAATCTCCTCGTAAATCCAGTATTTAGAACGGCAATCTGGACCAGCATTAAATGTGAAGAACCCTCCACTTATACATCTTAAAACATGTAACTAAGAATGAAGAAATATTTTTACGATTTTATTGATCGCCGAAGAACCTTACTTAATATACAATATCCTCAATAGAAATTAACAAAGAGTTTTTTTTTTTAAATATTCTTTACTTAAAATAAGTGAATTTTTCAGCGTCTGTATGTATATTAAGTTCTAATATGATTGGTATTGATCGCATTTGTTGCTTTTTGCTTTATATCCAGTATAATAAATATGTATATTTTAAATAATATATTTACTTTTTTGGGAAATTATTACTAATGATGCTCATTATTAATGTATATTTAATTGGAAAATGTCTGAAGAAGTTGTATTAGGTATGGCAAAATAGACGTTTTGAACTGAATAATGATAAACGGAAAACTGTGAATTAAACGTTGCTTTTTGTGGAAATGAATGATTAATCACACACAATGCTATGTTCGTAAGTTTTCTGTTTATTTATATTGTTTTTTATTATGATATCCTGGGGTCAGTCAATTGATATGTTTTGCGATAATTATAACGTCAATAACGAGCAAGACAGAGTAGTAAAATCCCAACAATTTTACTGTTCATATCATCAACGTGTTAAATACATATATGATACAACAAATTAATAAGGTATCTATCATTTTTATACAAACTGTGTTTATCGATCTAATTATGATTATAAATCTATCGTATTTCGTCGGCACACTCGCTTTAGCCGATGATACAATAGCTAACACTGGACGTGACCATCTCATTTCGTCTTCTTCAAAATAGTCCATTCTACAGGTGAAATCTCTTAATAACGAATACTGAAGTAACGAAATTTCCAGGATAACGTATATTTTTTGCTGCCCCGAACAAACTTTCATACAAACTGTAACAATACTTTCCCTATATTAAGTATAATGAAACAAACGGGCTGGTCCCATGAGTTTCGTTATAATGGGATTCGATCTGTAGTCATGATTTAAAAACCGTAGGATGTTTTCCATTATTAAAAGCATTGTGGTATACTGCTCTACTAAGTAAAAACACAGTGTCTACATAGGGAATCACATGTCATGTGTCACACTGTGCTTTACTTAGTAGTGCAGTATAGTTCTGAATTGGCTTTGACTAAATTTCAGAGATCTGCTTCCTTCGTGCCTTGTTACGCCTATTAATTTTCAATGTATCCAGTCATCGATGCCGTAGCCTGTCATTCCATCAAGCATAATAATGATAAGATTCTTCATAAAACATGGCATGAACACATTAGTCTTGCAGATGATTTGCCAACGTCATTTGGAGATGCTGAAAGTTTATAAATTAAACGTCTCGCTCATTATATACGTTATTAATTTATGTATTTAGCAAATTAAAAATATCCGTACATATTATGAAAATGGCTACGACGCCCAGATTTATATTACAGACTTCTTAAATATTCGATTAACTGCTTACTGTACGAAAAGCTACAGTACTGGGCACCAAGCGTTCTTTTGAAAATTTATGTTTTAAATTCGGATTATACAAAATCTGCTAAATCAATAAATTGTTGTTATTAACTATAAAAATAGTTTTATCATTTATATATCGAATAATATAAAATAGGTGCAAGAAATTAAAAGATAATAGCGGAAATAGAGAGGTAACATCCAAATGCAAATATCATTCATAGACTTATTGTATCTAGTCATTCAGAATGCTCCCTATCTTCCCCGCCGAGACGTAATGACATTAAAATGAGTGTTCGACGCTACCTAGTAGAGATACCAATGTCATTTAATATACACATATATGCCGGTCCCAGTTTTTAATACAACATAATTATTTCTGTTGATATTGATCATTTTTTTTATTTCGTAACTACACCATTACAATCATATGGATTTTAAAAATGAATAAATCAAGTATGAAGACCATATATTTATATTTTACAGTAATATATTAAAATAGAAGTACTGGTCATCCACCATCCATCACGAAGCAGCATGAGTTAAAAGACTATGCTTAAGTATCTTTGTGTATTTCACGAACACATTTCAAAGACATCAATAGTTCATTTTCGATAGTTGTTTGTTTGTCATCAGCAAAAATCTTGAGATCTGATTATATTATAAAATATTTGTAAGTACTTTCTGATGCCATTCAAAATTACCAATATCTGACATAGACACTTCTAGCATGATCTTGCGAAACTTTTATTATTTGCCTTGCACACCACTGGCATATATACACAGACATGTCTTTATTTATCAAAGTGCCTGTTTGCATTGAGAAGTAAATATATTTATTTATATTATCCGTTGTGACCTTTTGCCACAGACCACTGATTATGCAATTACTACTTCAGCCCAAGGTTAACTTTTTATGCTCGTTCGTCAAAACATCTCAGTGTGCTCACAAGTAAAAATTTTGACCACAGTCATTATTTACAAAACGATCGACCTCGATGGAAGGATAATCAAAAACTATTAATAGAGTTGCTAAAAATATTAACAAACTGTCAATTAATAAGAAATATACGGCTGTATCAGTATTTTTTTATTTTAAGTGCACACTATGACGCTCAAATATTTCTATGAATATTTTTCTTTTCGTAGTGGTGTTACAAAATAAAAAAAAACAATTGAAATTTCGAATTATTTTCAAATGTTGCAGTGTGGAAAATGTTGCAGTATGGAAAATATTGCATTTTCAAAGACAATAAATCTGAAATTATTATTATATCGACCCTGTTTACGCAAAAGGCATTAACCCCCACAGAATAATAATGCCGTCAATGGGTTTAGATTCCTTTTTCTTGCATCCAAAGTTGGTGGGTCCTTCTTTTTCAGAATCTAGAGCTGGGCTTATATAATAATTCGGCATTTGTAGCTTAATTACTTTTTGACAAAACGTGTATTTGGTTGTGTATATTGTAATTCTTGCTGAAGATACAATTGAGGTTTTTTTGTTTTTGTAATTTGGCGCAACAAGGTGGGAAGACCATGAGTCTATTAGAATAAGCCATAGCCTTTTACAAACTGTGGCGTCATGGTGTTCATTATATTACTAATATATTATTGTGAATTGTTTAGGTAGGCCTGCTGGTGACAAGTCTTGCAAGACTGAGAACGGTGAAACAGGGGAATGCGTTTCCTATTATCTGTGCACAGCCAATAACTCCATAATTTCTGACGGAACTGGCATCATCGACATTAGGTAAGAAGAATCTGTACAATTCTTTCTTTGAAACTGTATAATAATATAAACCATGTATGGTAAACTAATCCTTTCTGTTATATTATGTGTTTTATTTTTTATTTAGATCAGAGATTGGAGTGTTTACTGGTTCATTGAAAAAAAAATTTAACGTCACCACTCTCGTAAAGAGTTTTTCCTGGCTTAAGAGCTTTAGAAATGTGACAATTAATGGGCAGGTGCTGAAAACTGATCGAATAGAAAAAAATATTTCAATATTTTTCACTTATAAGGCTTTATCGCAAGCATCATACGCCTACAAGTATATGCTTCGATGGTCATTTATTTTTATTTAGTCGGTATTGTAGAACGTATCCACCGTGTAAAAAAGAGTCCCGTGTATGTTATTCCATAGATCTGTTTTATTCGTAGAACCGAGTTATATGTTTATCCTATTTATTATACAAATAAACAAATGTTCTTGTATGCAAGTTTTAGGATATTATTGTTTGTATTGCAATAGTGTTTTAATCTTTGTGTGTATTTATTATTATAGACGATACTTAAATCTTACTGCGATGGAAAATAATAAATATCCTATGAAACGACGCAGGAGACCGTAAGAAAAATGGATATATATATCTGTAAATAGTGTGGATTGTTTGAATGAAAGAGTTAAAAAGTCTTCGATATATTATTTTGCGTTTGAAACTGTCTGCCATGGAGTCCCGATTATTCGACCTATATAATTAAACGATCAGCTGACTGACGATGAAAACGAATGACGAAGATAAATAAGTTAAGATTTACGGATTGGAAATGCGTTGAAAACTTGGCAGTAAATGTAATCTAAAAATGACGGCTGTGTGCACCTTGTCGCTATTCCGTTTTAATGAAACCTGTCTTTTTGGTTGACAAATTAGGCGATTTTCACCGCGGCAATGAATGTGTTAAACGCACACGGGTAAAACAGAAACATATTTTCAGATAGTATAGAAATTCTTTTGAAAAGAGTATTAACACACGATTTAATGTATAATTTAATATACATCTTTCGTATTTATGATATCGTCGTTAGTGAAGTAGTTATTAGCTAATATTTTTTTCCAAAATCGACTTTGGATTCAACAAGGGAAAATAATGCAAAAATTGATCAAATTTCCTGATTTCAATACACAGAAAAAAATAATTAAACGTGACGTTATATTATATTAAGTGTTTTTGCGAGTTGATGACGATACTTATATACATTCTGAATATGCATATAAGAAAAATCAGATCCAGGTTTACAAATTAAAACTTAGGTTTATAATATTTTTTAATGATACTATGAAATAGTAACGAATGTCGAATAATCGGGAAACTTTTACAGCAATCATATAAATTGGTTCAATTGGCCTTAAGAAGGATTTTATTATGTGGTTTTCGTTTTATTTAGGTGGTTAATTTTCAAAGTGTTTGGCACATTTTTTGTTTGTTTACGGCACAAATGTTGGAAATGGTTAAGCGATTGTAGTGGAAAGATATGAATCATCAAACCGCTTAGATATGATACGAGATAATTCGTTACACTTTATTTTTTATTTTACCTGTGTTATGTTTTGTGTTATTTTTGTTGTTGCACGTTGTGGTTTTAATTTGTGGTCAATTAATTGTTCTGATTCAGTGGTTTGATTTAACCTGTTTAAAATCAATAAATACTTTATAAAACCATACATAATGATAAGAAGAACTAGATAAACTCAAGTTGTTGTAATTGTTTTTTTTAAATTTATTTTTGCGCTCTTTAAGGAAAAAAAAAATAATCTAATGTGGTTTCCGTTAAAATAACGACTATGTATTTTTAACTAGGTTACAATAGTGACATGGATACCAAGTTAAATATAAAGTATTTGAACAATATTTTAGACAAATTAAAGTAGGTAAAAATTAATTCATCGGTTTCGTTACTTTTTCTTTCCAACAACTATATCCGTGGATTAAATTTAATCTTATCCACAAATGATGTCTTTCATTGCCTGTTTTTAATCATTTCCTAATTTCTTCCAATTTTTCTCCACATAACCTAAGTTCTTTGCTCGATCTATTTCTAGGTTGCTTCCTCAGAAGTACCCACCTAGTTAAAATGTTTGGTATTTTGATATTTCTCGCCACTATTTGTCCATCCCATTTTTTAATATTTAAAATCTACCAATGATTGTTCAATTGGACTATCTAGTCTATTGTTATATGTTTATTGCGTAAGCCACATTGGGATTCGGAATAATGGAAATATTGTATACATTACTTATTGTTGTAGTGTTGATTGGCTACATAATCATTATTTTATGAATGATATAAACAGCCAGTCTACCATATCAACATAACCCAAAAGAAGTATCTGTTATTAAATTAGCAGTAGGTTTGTTTTGAGCGTTTAGGTGGCAGGATTCGCTACAGCAAAATAATGAAGAAGAAAAGTCCCAGGTGGTTTTAAATTGTACAATATTAAATTAAAGGAAGCTCATATTTTCAAAGTTTACTGCATAAATAAACATCGAGTGTCATATTTTCAGGATCGAAAATGGACCATGCGAATCATACATGGAAGTCTGCTGTCTTCCACCAGACCGTAGTCCAAATGTAATCCTTCCCCCACCACCAGCAGTCCCCAAACCATTAGGATGCGGTATCAGAAACCCAGAGGGAGTCGGCTTCAGGATCAAGGGAGACAAAGACAATGAATCCCAATTCGGAGAATTCCCATGGATGGTCGCGATTTTGAGGTACACTTTAAGTTTCTTATTGTTTTGGTGTTTGATGTAATATAGGTTGACTATTTTGAACAACTTCTTAAGAGTTTTATGATGTTTTTAAGATTTATATTGACAGTTGAAAACACTACTATAGAGTGAAAGGTAATTTGGTGCTAATTTGAGGTCTTATTAAAGTTAGTCTAAAAAAATCTTTCTTGAGTTGGCAGCACTTAGATATATTTTAGATCAAACTTAGTTAAATTTAAATACTTATTTGAAATTTACAACTAAAATTCTTTTGATAACACATGTATTAAATTGTATACATTGTGATTAACGAAAAAAAATATTTTGAAAAAACTGAGCGTTACGTCCTTTTTCCTTTTTACAGTCGACCTGATATGTTTACATTTTGGACCAAATGCACCTTAAGAAATTTTGGTAATATTATATATTGGTTTAAATATTTTGTGAGTACATCAAAGATGTCACTAACATTTATTTAAAACATGACCGCATTTGTGTACTTGGTCTAAAATGTTGAAAAAAATGTTTTGGCTGTTGGATAAGATGTTTTATTAACCGTCGATAAAAATAAATCAAGACATCAACTTTTAAAATCGTTCGTTCAACTTGCGAAATTGGATTTAATTACAAATATGATTGGGCGATGATTTATAAAGACGTTATTATATACATATTATAGTTTAAAAATGAGCTGACATCCAACGACACTGACAATTAATTAATGCATTTGATAATGGCATCATTATACTTCAGATATTTTCTAATCATTAATTAAGGTGGCCCTATTTTAATGTAATTACTTAAAAACAGATAACTTTAAATATACTAATTTAAATCGTCCATTTCTGATAATATATGGAATTACGCGTAATCACTCTATAACTCGTTTTCAAGTTATTTGTTTGATGGAAAGCGTTGTTTTAAAATTAACCAGTGGAAGACCATTTTCTACGTTTAATAACAGACCCGGGCATTGATACTGTTGTTAAAAGCCGACGCCATAATTTCAGGTTTTATGATTAAGTTACTTTGACAATTTATTATACCATCGGAATTTTGCTGGAAAATACGTAAAAATCTCATGCTTATTGCATTAGTTATTAGTCTTGGTATTGTTATTTTAAAATACGAGGCAGGCGTATACTTGATGAGAGGGCTTTATCTTTATTGGATTTAGACAGCTTGCATCAGCAGTGTTAATAAATTTTCCTGGTTTAAAAAACTTTTACTGATTATAATTGAGGTTTGACACTCCTAGCATAAATAATCAAGCTTCGATTGTAATGGTTATATTCCTGAATTTAATGTTGTCATATTTATAGCCATAAGAAATAAGCAAAGAGTATAAATGACAAATAAATTTTGCAAGATAATCATTTTAAAAATATAATTATTTGGATTTAAAAACAACTTTATTCAAAATATTAGAAAAATAGACTGTCTATTAAAATTATCAAAGTTATTTTATCAAATCAATTGAAGAATTTTATAAAAGCAAATATTTTAGTATGTAGTATCTAACACATATTAAAATTAATATTAATACCATAGGGAAGAAGCTGTAGCAGCTGGTGGCCAGAAACTGAATGTGTACCAATGCGGCGGAGCCCTTATCCACCCCAAGGTTGTGATGACCGCTGCTCACTGCGTCACCAAGACAAGCTCTGGTCCTCCCAAGCTCAAGATCAGAGCCGGAGAATGGGACACCCAGACCAAAAACGAAATTTTCCCCCACCAGGATAGGAATGTCGTCAAAATCGTCAGTCATAAGGACTATTACCAAGGTAATATAATTTTAAGCTGATTTAAAATTAAGATGCGAAATCCATCGAAGAGATAATCAAATTCAGATATGCTTAAATTATAATATAATATAATTCAAACAAATCGGAATTTACAGCGTGATCAGTTATTAATAAGACAAAATTAATCATAAAATAGCCGTTAAACTGTGTTGTGGAAGACAATAGTAACATAAACACAACATAAGCGAAGAAATGACTTCATTAATATCTTTCAATGATCAAACATAACAATCAGCAAATTAATACAGTAATTATATTAAATTCATAATTAGAAATGTTCAATTTTTTTTAGGTGGTCTGTTCAACGACATCGCCATTTTGATTTTGGAGTCGCCTGTCGAGGAAGCCGAAAATGTTGGCGTTGTCTGCCTGCCTCCTCTTGGAATTGAAGCTCCCCCCGGCAGGTGCCTGGCTTCAGGCTGGGGCAAGGATATCTTCGGAAAGGAAGGTCGCTATCAAGTCATCCTCAAGAAGGTAAATATTTTATTTTTCATTTATTAGTGCAGTATTAGGTATTTCAACAAAGTGATTAATTGATTTTTAAATTTTTTTAGAATACAAATTAATGATTGCTCTTCCTAAAACTGTTTTTAAATATGTGTACTTAATGCATACACAGTTTCATAATGATATAAGGGTTATATATGCCAGTGCTTCCAAAACTTTTTCATGCCATGACCCTCTAAAGTAGATGACAATAATCCGTGGCCCCCAAAAAGTAAAATCTTATAATTTTTTCAGGAAATTATAATTCTTGTTTTTTTAGCTCGTCTAATAATGTTGTTATTTTCTTCCCTGAAGGTTATCGCTTCATGTTTCTTGTTTTTTTTATCTGCAAGTTCGCGTAAATCGATGTCGTGTAACTCAATACACGCAAAAAAATTCACAATCCCCCCACAACAATCCTACGTTTTAGAAGCGTTTTTGCGTAGCCCACTGCTTGGGACGCCCTGATATGTACCGATGTTACACAGATTGTATGGATTGATGTAAATTTTTGTTTTCCAGGTTGAATTACCAATTGTTGATCGCGCAAAGTGCAAAGCTTCTCTGAGGAAGACCAGGCTGGGACAACATTTCGAACTCCACAAGACATTCATCTGCGCTGGGGGAGAATCAGGCAAAGATACTTGCAAGGGAGACGGTGGATCACCTCTGGTTTGCCCAATGCCGGTTAGTATTTTTGTCTGTTGTTAATTGTAAAGATTAAAGATTTTACGAAAAATCCGTACTACTTGTATCTTGAAAATTGTTTTAATTGTTAACATATGGGTTGATATAATATTTACTGGACTAGAAAACTATTCTTTGATCTGATGCCGCTAGAACCAAGTACATGAGATAAATTAACATTAATCATCAGCACTGATTACTATCTTATTACCTATATAAATCTTAGCCAAATTCACGCCTGTTATATAAACTAGACATTTTAGGGAAAAACTGTGAAGAGGTTAAAATATTTTATGCTCAACTCTTTTTAATACCACAATTAATCGAGTGAATTCTTTTGTTACAGGGTCACCCGGACAGATACATGCAGTCTGGAATCGTAGCATGGGGCATTGGATGTGGAGAAAATAGTACTCCTGGAGTCTATGCTAATGTAGCTTCACTCCGAGAATGGATCGATGAACAGCTCATCTACAACAATATTGACATGTCAGCATATGACCTCTAAACAACATTGTCTCAAGATGACATCTAAATGAGAAAATGTCTAATACATGACGTAAAAACCATCGTTCAGAACCAGTAATTTTATGAACAAACTAGTAACATTAAGCGCCGTGTTTTTGCTTAAAGTTGTGCATTTTTTATAGTCAGCCAATTTACAAAATTGACTTTTTGTCCCATTGTGATATTCATTTATATAAATTCTTTACGTTTTTATTATTTTGAATAATAGTTTTCTCAATTTTTTTTTAATATATACAATTATAAATTATATTTTTGTAATAGTTAATTATTGTTTCGAAGATTGAGAATCTCCACACTTTAGATGACTAGAGTAAATTTGATAAAAAAAACTATTTGGTTTCTTATTAAGGGTTTTGTAACTTAAATTTGATTTATGCCATTTTTTTGTAAAATTAATTTTATGTTATTGTAAACATTTTTTTATGACATCAATAAATTTTTATATCAGTGACTATAAACTTATTTGGCATTGAATTCTTCTTTTTTTTCCTTATTGAGTGTATAAATGATCAGATTATCTTGATGTGCTTAGAATGATGTTAGTGCATGAATTTTTTGGGTCTACCAAGATTCTAAATCAATGCCAAGAGTCATCTATTATTATAGATGACTCTGTCGGCATATCGATAACTGGGGAGTATATTCCAAAGTGAACTTATTCCACTATGCCAAAATTTTAAGGTAAACGTTTATAATTATTATAGGCAGCAAAACTATCAATATTTTTTGTAAACTGTAAATTAATTACATGCAGAATTTATATAAATAAATCTGTTAATTTGGCATGGTAGCATGTGGGAGGTTTTGGATTAAAATTTCATTGCTACATAACGATCTATTAAAAATTGAAGATTTATGTTTATGATAAGAGTTGAAGCGATTTATAACCAGTCTCCTCGGTAGCGTAGGAGTGAGCATTCGTGCCTTGCATCCAGGAATGCGGGTTCGATTCCCACATCTGCCGGAGTTTTAAAAATTCAAAAATGCAGGACTGGTTGGCTACTGAGTTGAGCAATTATTTGATAACCAATTCTAATGAAAAATAACTTGATAAACACGTCTTCATATTGCGGAGATCTGCTCCACTTTCAGAGCAAATATGGTAAAATTAACAAGAACAATTCTCTCAACAAAATGCGATGATCCATATGTTTGAATATCAGAGTAGACAAAATTAAAAAATTATGGGTCAATGGCTTTTTTTTTTTATGCCATGTTCGCTCCCAACTTAGAGCATATGGATCTACACAATGAGAAGATATCCATTGCGAAAGAGGAGTATATGGATCTCCGCAATGTGAAGACGTCTCGACAGATTATTTTTCACGAGAATTGTTCGTCAGACAATTACTCAACCCAATGGGCATCCAGTCTTGCATTTTCGGATATTTTTTTTAAGAATTTGTCACATGGGGATTTGAGCCCGCATTTTCCAGATTGCTAGGCCCGCCGCTACCAACTACGCTACGGGGGAGACTGCTAGCTTATTAACACTATGAAAAAAAAAAAAAAATACATGAAATTTTTATAATTTTATTTTTAAAAAATCACATTTATGTTTAACTATAATTAAATCTACAATACAAATATTATATTGAAATTGATACATGGAGTGAACTTTAAATATTACACAAATATTAGGTACGTGAAATTGAAAAACTAAAAAAAAAATAGTACCATGTTCCTTTGACCTAAAATTACTTAAGTCATAAAATTTCACTAGGGTTGCTGTTGGAATTTTGTTTTTGTAAGTTGTCTACTTATTTTGAAATATGATTTAGAACATTTATTTATTTAATTATAGAAAGTACAAGAGATAATATGACATATGTATAATATATAAAGTGAACATATGGTTACAGAAAAAATAGATAATCTATGAATTTACTATATTTTTTTTTATAGTTCATTTTGTACTGTTATTGTTTAACGACTCTTGCACTAAAGTGTGTAGCCTTAAAATTTACAAAAACATATGCGTTCAAACAGTGTGCGTAGCATCAAATTCAGCACCCCGGAGCAAGTAAAGTCATTGCGCCCCCTTTAGTTTTTCATTTTCTTTTTTAGATCTCATGCTACTTTGCAATTTTTTCCATCCAGAAATTGTGATTTCTCATTTTTTTAGCTGTCGCATTATCTTTAGTTTACATGCGCTCCCTTTGATTTGTACGCCCGGAGGAACTTACTTCAATTGCTCCTCGTTAGCTACGCCACTGTATTCAAAACATGTCAATATCACGAATTTGTGATGATTAAAAATTATTTCTTTACTTTTTTTCAAATAGTTTTATGCAGTGCTTCTCAAATTATTTTACCTCACGGCCACCGAAATCGGCAAACACTAATTACCGGCCCATCAAATATATCAAAAATGCCGGTGTCCATACAAACAAGAAATTCTAAATAACATTCAGTGAGTTGAATTTAGCAAATAGAAATTTTCAAATGATATTTCTAAAAACTTGCCCAGCTCCCCGCAGAAGACCTTTGGCCCCCAAGGAGGCCGCAAACCATCGTTTGGGAAATTTTGGTTTAAGGGATATAAATAAGTACAAGATTTGATTCAGCATATCTTGAAACCCTCTATCCTGACATTTTGAGCCCATTACAAACACAGCAAAAATACACAGGGACAAAATAATCTACACTCTCTTTTTCAACAGAATAGAAAAAATAAGAAATTTTGTAAAAAAAATAATAGATACACTACATAATAGAGAAAGGTACTTTTGCATGTTTCCAATAAGCTCGATGCAAACTGCCAACACATTCTCAAAAAAACTTTTCCAATGTATTTCAATATGCTTCATCTGGATCCAATGTTTTTTTTATTTGATAATTTTGCCTGCTGATCTGACACATGTCAATATATGTTGACTCGATAAGTCAAATTAGTCTGACTCGCTTTCTGACGACTCACTAGCAACATCGGCAACATCTATTGAGAACTTGTACTCCTGATCGCAGCCAAGGTATGCATCACTCATGAAGTACAGCGTATAGCTGTGATGGCCAGGCGCCGGTGCTACGAAGTCCAATTTCACCTTCACCTTCTGAGCGAGGGCCACTCGCTTGATGGATACCAGAGAATTCGTTTTGGGGTCACCAATAACAACCCACCAGCCTTCTTCTCGTTTCTGCAGAAATATGACACATTAAATAAATATTGGGCGTCTGATGTAAGATTACATTTGAGTATACATGTAGATATTGACTAGCACTGACTCCAAATAATGTGGTCCGTCCACATATTATGATATATTTGATAAAAAAAAAATGCATTTAATTTAAAAAGCAGCCAAGAAACTTTATTTGTGTGGAAACAGAAATATTTAACAACCTGTGGGAAATATGGTGCGATAACCGGTCCTGCCAATTCATCTTCTCTCTCCAGCGTAACGTTGACGTGAACAGGAGCTCCAGCACGTGGCTGCCCTCCATCTCCTGATACTTCATAAGACAATTCAATGTTGGGGTAGCGATTACAGAAACGAGCTACGTCTGCTGTTTGCTGTTCACTTAGCTGCAGCAGCCTGCCGCGAGCATCATCTTCAAGCTCCATTATATCAAATACTGTTTCAATACCCTATAAAAATATATCAAATGGTTTCAATAAGACTTGAAATGCACATTTTGGTCACATTAAATATGTATGATAATTGATCAAATTTATTAACATAATATATTATGAACACATTGTTACAGTACTCCTAGATTGGAATAATTATGACATCCACTGATATAATTTAATAAATAAAGAGTTTCATATTTCTTTGTATCATAATATAGTACAAAATTCAATAGCTTTAAATAAAATTTCATCAAAAATATAACAGATCAAAATTGATTTATAACATATTTTTGTCAAGTTGATACAGTTTTAATTCTAGACCAAAGTACTTTTCCTATGAAACAGAATGTTAGAAAACAGCAATATTTGAAAGAGAAGAATTTAAATTACCTTTTCTGTGCATCTGGTGATGATCTCTTGCGAGAAGTGAGGCAGCTGTCTGAGATACGAGTCCTTGGCCCACATGGCTTGTGTTACCATCTGCGCCAACTCCATGGCAGCTACAGCTGGCGACAGCCAACCATTGCTGGACAGTACATCCACACAAGCTTGGATCAAACGAATTGCCTGTGGAAATCAATTTCAAGATTTACTGTCATACTTTATTTGAATTACACAAAAACTAACTTTTTGGTAAGTAGAAATTGACTAGCAGCAAACCACTAAATGCAAAAAGGTTCTTTTAATTTGGATATCCAATACAACCTTTTAAAAATATTATATGCAACATAATATTTTTTATTATTAAATGCCATGATAATAGATCCTGGTCTCTAGTGGCTTTTTTTTCAATTTTGTGATTTGCAGTGTCATAAACATACTTTGAAAAGTTTCTAATTCATCTACGAATTGGAGTATAAGGTTCTTGTATTTGTATATTTTCAGAGAATGATTATATGATAAGTATTCTTCAATAATCAAGTAATATGAGCAACATGTTCTACCCAGTAAATTTTTCGTATATAGATAGTAATATAATAGATGTTAGATTGCTACCTTGGATAAAACTTGCTCTGTATCCTGCTGAAGTTCTGCTCCTAGTTGCAACCTGGAGAGATGAGCTTGCAGCAGAAGATTCGCTTTCACATGAGGGTCATTGAAGCGAGGGGCTCCTCCACCAGTGGCAGTCGGTTTGTGAGGGAGTCTGCAATATTCATTGAAAAATTAATATCAAGAAACTATTAGTTTCGTTACCACAAAAAACTTTTAAAAGTAGGTTTTTTTGTAATGCATTTCATTTTGATAGATGTCGATTGATATATATATATATATGATAATATCCTAGTTTTTTCGAAAATGTCTTCAGAAGTATCCGATAGTTATTGAAACGATTTATATTTTAATAATAAATACGGCTGGACGCAGAATTGTGTCTGTATTCTTTTTGACATAAATAGTGTTAGACGTAATACGACGTCCATATTCCTTTATCGGTTGATACAATATCGGAAGACAAAAAGTAACTCACCTTCCACTGAGACTTTTGAGAAGTTGATCTTCGCGGTGTCTGACACAAATATCATCATACTCTGCAGCTGAAGAAATGATTTCCAAAAGACCTCGAATTTTCGTCTTGTTAGTCAGAGATAAACTGAATAATTCTGAAATAAAGAATAATAATATTTAACTTTTAACGAATGCATAAATCAAAATGAATGTAGTAATTATTTAAAAGAATGTGGCCGTACATCTCCAAAGTATCTTCAGAAAATCAAATTCTCAAGCAGGATGACAATAAAGGAGGTTTGGAAGAAAAGAAAGATCAATAAAATAAAACATTTTCAACTGATATATAAGAAATATAACTTACCTATTGTTGTGTAGTTGATATAGTAGTAGGATGCGATCATTCCAAGATTCAGAGCCTGACAATCCATCTCATCCTCGACACTGATGCATTTTGACTGCTCTAAGTCTGATAGTGTAGATTCAACAAGTTCTGATAAGTGGTCTGATAAATGCCTGTCAAACATAATCATAGGTTAAATAAGGGAATCTACATACAGTTAATAATAATCAACCTATAACTGAATAAACAAACGTATTTATTTGCTAATACTATATTGTTGAAAATTATGAAAATTTGCAGATAGGGAAAGTCATTCAGGGGTTAAATCTTGACTTGAGTGACATCATATAAAAGAAAGCATGACAAAAATACTTGCCTATGCGTAACTCCTTGAAGATTGTAATAATTAGGATTCTGAGTCAGTCGCCTGTAGAGGAATGTCCATGTAAGGTAATCCACGGCATCTTGTTTATTTTCCACTGTTTTTGTTACTATCTCTGCATTGAGATGGTCGTGAAGCCTGTGGTCGAGATGGCTCTATAAAAAATAATCATTTAAGTGAACAAAGAATTGATTAGCTAATAGTTCTATCTTATTGTTTCTCCACATCTGTTGTCTTCGAGTGGATCATAGAAAATAGTATTGTGTAAGTTATTTATTTATCTTTACATCCAATTATTTTACATTATTATTTTTTGCACACCTCAATTAAGGATGTTTAGAGAAGGAATTCCATAGCGTTTGTTACTAAATTTATATAGGAAAATCTGAATTTTACCCTTTCCATATTTACCATTTCCATTAAATATTTTAAATATTATTATAAGAAATACATAGAAAAATCGAAGTGGAACATCAAATTTATTAACAAATGATAATAAAATACAGTGGAATATATTTAGAAAAAAGATTAGGTATGTAATATCATTAATATTGTCTACACACAATGCCGTGGACATTTCCCAACATAGTAAGCTGTATTATCTCAGTGCAATGTTGTTGTTAAACATCATATTGTAATTATGATGTTTAAGTAATAAAAGTAGACATCAATTTACCTCGATAGGCAAGCATTCGTTAAGGAACTTTTTGAAGAAATCCTTTTTAGAAGACTGGCAGAGAAGTACACATTTTGCATCATCATCTTCCAGCGGTCTACCAGCTCTGCCAACCATCTGCAGTACTTCTGTCAGGGGATAATCTTCATATGCATGGATTTTTCCATTATATCTATAATTAAGAATAAAATTTAAAATATATTTTAGTTTCTCAAAATTTAAAAAATCATTCATTTCGTTGTTGTAATTCTATTTTATAATACACAAATATTTCATTCAATGTCTTTTTGAAAAGTTTACCTATGGCAAAACTGCAATTAAGCTTAAAAATATTGTGAAAACTGAAATATCAAACAAAAAAACCAAAGCTATATACATTTCATTAAAATCAAATTATATGATAAATCTTTCAGGAAGTGTTGTCTGAGGTGCAAAAAAGATACTTACGTCTGAGTATCAGCTATAACCACAAGATGGGCTCTCAACTTGAGACCCCAGCAGAGGTCTCGAGCCACTACAGCAACCTGCACAGCTCCCGACTCTAATAATTGTGCTGCGAGTCTCCTGTCTCCTGATGCAAGTCCCGCGTGAAGATATGCCACACCTCGAGACAGAGTTTCTTTCAGGGTCTAATGCAAAATAAATAAATAAAAAAACGGTCATTAAATTGATTGATTTCTTATTTTTAGCTAACAATAAAATGCAAATAATAAATAATAATTAATACTGTCTTTAAGAAAAGATTCACATATGCCCAGATAGCGGGTATAAGAGGAAAGCTATCAATATTGATGATTACCTTGTCAACCATCCTATCCAAAAACGGTTTAATATCATCCTTGTCGGCATGGAAGAACCTTCCAGGTTGTCCGTCGGCAGCGGCATGCGTAAGGAGATCTACGGCGGTCAGGCGAGCTTGTCTTCGACCGGGTACAAACACTACAGCTGGTCTGTGCATTGCGTATCGTGATACTGAATCATAGATCGGTTTGGCCATTGCTGCAAGACGCGATGCATTGTGACTTATGTTGATACCCTAGAATGCGATTAGATGTTCAACGATAATATTGATTATGTACGCTAAAGTATTGGGCCATATCTAAAGCATTGCATATCTGACATGCAGTTACTTTATATCAAGTCATGCCTGGCAATCTGTCATATCTGGCAATGCGATTTCAAAATATTTAATGTTTATCAAGTATGAAAATATATTTATTTACATTCACAAGTAAATATTTAAACATAAATGGAAAGTGTAAATTTACATCTTTGAGGAAAAAGTGTATTATTATATATTATAATATAATATTAACCTGAACGTGAAGTTCCAAAGGCACTGGCCTGACACTGGGATGGAAATTGAAAGAGGCATTGGCACCACAACCTAGCCAATGGGCTACATCTCTCGCAGAGGCTAACGGAGCAGACAGCGCCACAATACGAGCTGGCTTCCCTGTCTGGGAGCCTACGTAACGTGCTCGAGCCAATACTACCTGTTGATTAATCATAAGATATACAATTTGTTTCCATTGAATGGATATTTATATTGGTGACATGACATGATTTTAAATTTAATGTTGAAGGCTTTAGAAAGATATTTTCATCATTTTTTTTATATCATATCCGCTCTGAACTGAAATATGCCGTCAGAGAAGTAACAAAATGAATTAATGTGTAATGTCCAAAAGAGTAATCACTCAGTGTCAATTTTGTTTTATCACAGAAAATATTAATTAGAAATCAAAATTCGCCAATCTTACAAAATATCTTAAATACCTCTAAAACTGGACCTTCACTGCCTCCAAGAAGCTGAAGTTCATCAGCAATGAAAAGCTGAACATTTTGCACATTTTTACGACCTTTCCATCTGCAAGAAACAAAATAACAGTTGTATCAATACAAAATAGCAGTTGTATCAATCGGTTCTGCAATAAATATGTAAATTAATTCATCATCGACCATGTTATTATCGATTTTTAATAGTTGAACTATCTTACCTTCTAGATAGAACATCCCACTTGTCAGCCGTTGTGATGATGATTTGACCTTTAGTGAGAAGTTTATTGTCTGTCACGGTTTCACCTGTCAGCAATACAACCTACAAATAAAATATTTTTTATACCATATTCACACTATTCACCAAATGTGGAGAATATGAATCTCCACAATATAAAGATTTATCTTCGATTCTCTTCCATGACGATTGGATGTCAACGAATCACTGGACCCACTGGGCATCCAATTCTTCTAGCTACATGATTTTCTGCTGAGCTAAAGCCGAAATAAATATGATAACGGATTATTTACAACAGTGATTCACAACCGCGGTACTGGATGTGCGGTGGCGCAGTTAACCAATATCAAAAAAGAGAGGCGACATTTCTTGAATTTTTTTCTTGTGGTGTGCCGATAAATTTGGAAAAAAACGTTAAGTGTGCCGTGAAAAATAAAAGGTTATGGAGCATTGATTTAGAATATAAAAACTTTTTTTCATATTGGGGAAATTTGAAACGAAATTCTTGTGCTGCAGTTTTAAGTTTGGATTATTACTACATGTTTTCATTCTCCTGCTTTGATATGTTCAACTTATTAGAGAAAGAAACAAACACATTGAAATTTAAAAGGATGATGAGTAATTATTGTTCAATGATGACTGTCGTAGGAACAAGTATCAATATTTTTGAAAGGAATCTGTTTTTCAGCTGTTTTATCTATTTATTTTTTCAGATGAATGAGGTTTTTATTTCATATTTACCTTGACAGCTAGAGTCTGCTGGAATTTGTGATGCCAGTCAGCGAATAATGTCTCGGCCAGGGCTTCTTTGGCCACGATGTAAACACAGCGTCCAGCCGGATTGTTTGCCAAAAGTCGTAGTATGGCCAATTCTGCGATAGTGGTTTTACCAGATCCTGCCGGAGCACCGAGGAGTATGTTATCATCTGAATTGTACACAGCGTTAAACACCTGAAAATATTGCATAGAATAAACTCTCTATTACTAAAAATCAATATGGTTAGTTTCATCAGTCGTTGTGGAAAATCCATTGGATTCTGCCTATTTATTGAGTTAATACAGAGTAGTAAAAATATTAACTTGAAAAGTGCTATAAGCTTATGAATATGTTACCTGTGTTTGTATGGGATTGAACTGTTGGAATTTATCCGCATAGAGTGCTTCAAATCGAGGACTCCTCAAAGCGGTAACTGGCAGAGGCTGCAAGTCCAGTAACTCTGTTGGCGGCAATCCCTTCTCAGGCAAGATAAGATGACCAAATGACACTGGCAATCTGGTTTCTGCGCCTAACCACCGATCCGAAACTACCCTCAAGAAATACTGTGGTGGCAATGGCTCAAATACCGGTACAAAGAACTTTACAGTATGCTCATCATTGGCGTATTTAGCCTTTAATAAAAAGTACTCATGATGTAATATAGCTTCAGAATCTACATCTTCCACTAGAATCCAAAACGCTTCAGATCCCCCATGCACTTTTTCATCCCATTGAAAATCTGGAGTGATTGTCAGTTCAACACGCAGGGTGGAACGTGTGACAGGTTGTATGTGTGTTGAAAGGTCTAGTTTGGGAAATTGACGCACGAATCTGTGAACCGTGCGGCCTAATTTGGGCGCTCTGATCAGTTCGCCCATCTCATTAGGACCCAATTCATACAACCGCTCCCATGGGAAATTTTTCTTTTCTATCTTCTTGACGATTTCCTCAGGCATCTTGCGGAATTGGCGCAACGGTGACATTGACTGCCACATTCGGCGATCGATCATCTTGCATAGAGTCAGGGTCTTGTCCACCAATTGTGCCCAGCCTCTGTAAGGGTGGATATCAAAATGGATATGTTATAAACAGAGATAGAATTCAAAACACACTATTCAGTATTGAACTAGTGGACTTCAGTTACATTACTTTCAACATATAGAAATTTGTAAGCAATTCATTTTTCAAAGAAATTTTTAAGAGACAAAATAAATTTTTATTATTAAATTAAAATTAAAATTAAATTGTAAATTATAGTATTCATCATATTTATAATAATTTTATGGAGCAATTAATGTGTGTGCATAATTTTAAATTCATTTCATCAATGATATATTGAGTATTTTAAAAATATGTTACATAAATTAACATCCTTACCTATACAACACAATTTCGAAAATGGCCCTCAGCAACCTAGAAGCTGATTGTGTGACATAAACACAGTCTGCTGACAGTGCGAATCCTTCCAACTTCAACTGAGACACGTATGCCTGAAGCAGAGCATTAACCTTCGCTGAAGCTTCTTCTGGGCCCTCCTTAATAGGTACTGGCACTCTTTCTAACAGCTTCTGAAGCTCTGGCCTTTCCTCTTCACGCACTGTCAAGTTTCTGAACTCTCCCGATAGTGAAAAGACTCTGAGAAGTTCAATTTCTCCAAGCGTCGGTTTAAGAAGTTGGTTGTAAGTCAGCATTGTTTCGTGGGTGCAGTAATAATGTGATGCAATCCGGCCGGGTTCTGTAGATTGGAAGTGGCCCGATTTACGGTCATATTTGACAAGGCCAGATCTGAAAAAAAATTCGATTGAAATTGTTTACGAGAAAATTGTTTTCAGAAAAATTGTTATAAAATGATTATTTTTGATCTAAATAACGTGCTTTCTATTGCAATTTTAGGTGTTTAAAATGTAACGGAGTTATTACGTTTGAAAAAGGATGGAGAAAATTACAATGGTGATTTACCGAAATATATTATTTTTGATTGAATAAATTTAAAAAAAAAATATTACCTATCAAGTTGCATAGCAGCTGTATGCACCAGATCAGCTCGATGCATTTCAAGAAGAGGATCACTTGCTAATCTCTCAGAAGTTACTCCATATAGAGCTGGCTGACGAACCATGCGAACGTAAAGGTAAGTGTAGCCCATCCAGGTGACTGCCTCACGAACTGACCTGTATGAAACATTGAGAAATAGGTTCATAATATCCATTCATATCTAAGAACTAGATAATGATAAAATACTAAGAACACATAGTAGACTGTCTTAATTGGTAGATAGTTAAAAAAACACTAAATTTTAATAATGATTTAATCATCATTATCTTTCTTATTCTGTTACTACATATTAATGAAACAGGTTTTTTTAGCACATTTAACATATAAGCCGTGTTATAATTTTCCTCAAAAGTGATGTAAGTTACATCCGATAAGAATCACACACCTGACAGTTCCGAGTACAATTTCAGCATTGAGGGTGTCAGCCAACTTGGATACAAGCTGTGATTCGATGGGCAGCTGCTGGTTCAAAAGTGACAAGTAATATTGAAGCTCTGAATGGTTTGTGATCAATATACCTGGAAAAAAAGTTATTAGCAGAGTAAGGATATTGAAATTTTCAACAGCTGAATTTACATGAATCTATAATATATTGTTGAAAGGTAAAATTATGGTTAGAGGCAAGCAGCAATGGAATGTAGACATCTTGATCGCTTCGAATCTTATGATAATTATTTTTCAATACAGTGTTATCAAAACGTTTTGAGGTTATATTCAAGTTCATGGGATAAAAAAGAATTGCTGAGATATAAGTATAAACATTCTCTTAAAATCTCATATAATATAGCACAAAAGGAATCTTGTGCATACAAAAACATTTATTTTATACATGTAACATCACAAATTATAAGTTTAATTAACATGATTTACATGTTAATAAAAACACAATATACGTATGATAACAAAAATATTAAATGTGTGTGTATTCATCTCCGATTGAGTTTCATGACCCATTTAATTATATCAAATGATAAACTCGAGTATTTATCAACTAATTTTTTTCATATAGACTCACATTTCTTTGAGTTGATTCGAGTTATTAAATATTAATTTAAACACCTGAGTCTGAATTCGGTTAATACAATCAGGACACAGTCTAAAATATAAGGTGACTCCAAATATTTAAGATACACCATTAGAAACATAAACAATATGTAAATTAATTAGTAGTTGATTTATGAAGTGGTAATTGTTGTGAATAGATTCTGCTTAATGAAATTTTACTAACCTTCTCCCTTGGTATCATACTGCGGTCGACCAGCTCTTCCCAACATCTGAAGAACATCCAAAGCCCCCAGCTCCACCCAACGACCCCGCTCCGGAGAATAAACCTGAGTTCCCTTGATAATTACAGTGTGTGCGGGCAAGTTCACACCCCACGCCAGTGTGGCTGTGGACACCAGTACCTGGACAATACATATGTTGTTACATTTTAATTCAACACAATAAATGGAAGAACACCTTGAGGATGATTCAATTATCAGCATTTAAAACATACATAGAGACAAATTTATTTATTCTTTTCTTTGCCAATGTTTGAGTAAACATGAGTAGAGCCAAAAAAAAAGATATTTACAAAATCTAAATAACATCACTACTTACTTGAATATGCCTATCGGCGAATAGATCTTCAACTAAGGTTCTGTCTACTCTGGTCATTCCAGCATGATGGATAGCGAATCCATACGGCAAGAGATCTTTAAGTTCCGTGTTCTTAACTTGTTCAGCTTCTGACCGTAGCACTTCCATACTCGCTGAACCCTCCCTAAAATAAAAGACAGCATTCATGTATTTACTTGTTATATCGTACAAATTTAAGAATATATCTATCCAGATGATAAATTGCTTAATAAAGATATTATTGCCGACTACTAAGAATTACTGGCCAACATTCTTTCACCTTGAATAGGTTGAAGATCGATTCTTAAAGATAGCTAGTGTTGTATTTTTCAGTAGGTCTTATATTCAGGTTAGGGCTTACATTAAAACCATCCTCAAAATCACAGTAGGTCTTATTTTCGGGGAAACATTGTATATATGGTCAAAAGATTATATTAGTTATACCATTGTAAGTAACAAACCTTAAGAACTGTCCAAGAGTATCTTTTTCGAGGCACATGTCTCGGACGGCTCGTGCAGTTTTTCCAGTTTCTTTACGGGAATGAACAAAGATCAGAACCTAAAACATGAAACATAATAAATACATAGAATCTATAAACACTTATTATGATTTTTAATTGCTACTGTTCTAAACATTCCCTTTAAGTGTTGATTATAAATATTAAGAGTTCAGCAGGTCAAAAAAAAAGACATTATTTTAAGCTTTGTTCTAAAACTTACCTGGTTTCTTCCGGCATGTTCCATTGTCTTTTCATAGACAATTTCATTCATGACTTGAAATCTCTTCAGGGCTTTCTTCTCGGTGATTCCGATGTACTGCTGCTCCAATGCAACGGGCCTACAACATAGAATACATTATAGAAGGGATTCCAGTTAAACACATCATTGCAAATTACTTGATATTGATTAATAATCAACTGCTGTGGAATAAATTTTATCCAATGTGGAAATCGAGCTCACACTCCCCAGACACTAATCTATCTCTACACTATCAGGAAATAGAAAATATATGCACTCTTATATCACAAATTGATGCTAAGTTTCCCTAATATTATAAAATATTTACATAATCTACTGTGCTGTTTCAAATAAGTAAAGTAAAATCAATTGAACATTGGTTGGACTGGAATATCTGTTGCTGTTCACTGTTGAAAGCTTTTGATAGTATTCATCGCTCTTCGAGAACGGAGACTACAAAACAGAGAGTTAAAGAGATCAATGAATAGAGTTACATACTAACCTGAAGCTATTATCAAAGTAGAAAAGGCCAGTCTCTGGTTTAACTCTGAGGAACGTAGCAACATCTCTGTAATTAGGCAGCGTGGCACTCAAGCCAACCAATCGGATCTCTTCTTGTGAAGTTTCAGCTGCTCTGACAGCACGTGCCACCAACGCTTCTAGAACGGGACCTCGCTCCTCGTGAAGAAGGTGGACCTCATCAATGATTATCAATCGTACTAAATTGGTGAATGTCCTCTCACCACCTGTAAAAGAAAATGGCTATAAATGTTGCACAAGTTAATAGAACTGTTAATAGAAGAAGATACATTTAAAAAAACAATTTTTTTTAACAAATTAGGCTGTTCCGACAGTTTTTTATTTTTTTTATACCATGTTCGCTCCCATCGTGGAGCATATGGATCTACACAGGTTGAAGATATCCACTCCGAAAGAGGAGTAT
>JAGVSQ010001915.1:0-19522 GCA_022683975.1 Rhyacophila evoluta | reverse complement strand
TTTGTAATACATATTTTTTTCTTTCTAAGTAATACGCAATCATAGTGATATTAATATTGAATTTGAAGGATATTATCTGCTCACCTTCAATTTTATTTTCAACATTGATATTACGATTGTTTAAGTTGGCTTCACAATCAGTTACTACGGCTTCGTATGTAAAGATGACTTCGATCCATGTGGATGAATTCATCGGCGGATTCAGCACTTAAGAGGCCCCAGGCGCATTTCAATTATGAGGCACCTATGCCCCGGACGCAATCGTTTTTTAGATCTCTCTTTTTGAGAAAAATTATACAAAATTCTGTGATATCTCGTTTTTTTGGGTTTCATAATATCTTAATATTTTTTACATTAAGCCCGGACTTTTTTGAGGCCCGCTCCTTGACAATTTGGAGGTCCCCTCACCTGTGCGTCTAAGAGAAAATCTGCCACTACTCCAAAACCACCTGAAGAGGTTGGGTAGTGTATGCAAAAGGGAACGTCAGAAAATTAATTTTTCACATATCTTCAATATTGGACGTTATAAAACAAAACTTAACATGCAAATCGGTAGTCAGTAGTAAGCAATCCTCTGATAAATAAAGAGCTTCTCAGTTTATTGATTGTTAATTTTATAGATTCTGCAACACACTTCCACTAATTAGTTATTATTTTTTTATCAAATAAACCCAATAATCTTATAATATATTAAGGATACCGCAGGATGACGAAGATACCGAGAAATTATCCCTTGTATGAGTGACACACCCTACCCGACGCCACTCAAATTTATTAACGTACATTTGTTATTAAACAGAACTATCAATATGTTAAGAAAGGTTTCTACCACCATAATCTCCAATAATGAATAGAACTGTCAGGCCTGAGCCGTGCCGGTGTAAATCGCACGAGGGCCTTTTTATAAACAAAATTGCCAGAATTTCCCACGTGTTATATATTTGCATAATTAACACAAGTGTATTATAAAAAAATAATATACTTAGAAAAGGTCTAGAAAAAATACAAAATTACAGAATAATGTGCGTTATAAATAAGTGAAAATCTCTAAGCAGATGGTTCAAAAAACTTTTTGCACAAGGACGTCTATCCACAGCGCGGCACTGAAAACTATCACGCATAAGAAAACGAAGATGTCGATTGAGCCTTATTTTACACCAATTCGATTTTTATTTGCCCATCATATCATACATCATTGTAGATCAGATATCAAAACAGTAGCCATTATTTACATATTATAATAATATGTATATAAAACATGTTTTAAAAGTCGATTAAGTGAACCGTTCGCGTAATTAGAGTCGACAGTTCGCATTTTATCATTTTGATTATTTGATTACACGATGTATGTAATTTAGAAGCATAACTAGTTTTGTGTGATCATACATTATTTGACAGATAATTTAAACATTTTAACCTTATTTAAAATGTGAGTTTCCCATATCTTAACTATTTACAATTAAGATGTATATTATATTTGTTTCCAAACTATTAATGCACTGTATTGTATAATGTCACTGTACGTACTTCACAATTCAGTTGTAAACATTTAAACATAACCTAAAAATATTTTGTGTAAATTTTGCTTGTTATATAATTCATAATCGAGGATGACGGATATGTCATATTGAGTTCTTTCACAAAAAACCAACATGTGCGCAAGGAGAAGTTGTGCAAATCCTTATTACTGACATTGCGCATACATTTCGCATAGGAAACTAATGTCATTCTCCTGCATAGTCCTTCAGTTTTTATCATACGTTTTATGAAACCATATATTTTGACAGTTGCAAATAAGTTTTTTTTATCTTTGTGATTATGTATCCTATAATCATTGTTCTTGATCGCAACACATATTTAAAATAGGTTTATTATTTTATTTTTAAAAGCCTGTAGAATGTAACTCAATAAGATATTGTTAATAATATTGTTATTTGAAGTATTAAACTACCTGTTTATTGTATAATGATAAAATTACATAATCGGTGTATTTTAGGTTCGTAAGGTATGAATATACAAGAATGAACTATAAAAAATAATAAGAAATATAATTGACATCATTTTAATTGACAGACTTTCAATATTTTCTTAATTTAAGATAATTTTATGCAATCAGTTGAAAATTCAGCATACATCATAAATTAATGATTTTTCCAAACTACGCGTTAGTTTGGTCGTGTGATTGATGTACAGTGCAATAAATATAAGTTTTGGATTCAGTAGACCATTTTTATGCTAAATTAAACACTATTTTTTTTTAAATTTATTGTTTTATAAAATACATTGCTATTATCTACGTGACTAATCATGCTGCCATTGCTCATAGATGAATTACTTTTCGTGCTTCAATCCGGTCGCGATCCATCAGATTTTTTTTATTTGTATTTTTTAAGGTAAAACATATTTTTTTGTGGTTTGGTGTTTTTGGTAGTTTTTTTATTGTTAAGGTGTGGACGTAGTTGGGGTGGGGTTACTCGAGTGCAAATTTGAAAACAAACAACCGGAATATCAAAATCATTTGCGATTGGCCTTCGACTGCTAGCTTTCATGTTATGATTCACAGAGAATGTAAAACTGTGCCGCTGGATATTATGTAATTGAATTGAATTGACGCTTCATTTAAAAATAGTATTGATATTTAAACATAATATAGGTTTACGATTTTGATACTACAATATATCATATCATCGTAATATAAACACAACGAAGAATAAGGATTAAATAAATGTTATCAAATCAAAAATTTCCATGAATCTACACATACGTACACAGAGGGCTATTTATATGTACTATATCAATATATCCGATGACCTCGAAGTTGGCGTGCGCACTTCGCAGTCGGATGTTACGGGTTCGATTTCCAGAGCTGCACAAATCGAAAGATGCAGGTCTGGATGCTTAATAGATTGAGCGATTAGCTGACAACCAATTCTTGTGAAAAAATCTTGTTTATATATTAATAATACCTACAATTTCTTCGACTGGCTTGATTTTACTTTCGCGGTCAGGTAATATAAAATCTATCAACGCCACAAGAAGTATCAATCTACGTAAATGAATCATCTCATCTCAAGTTTCGTTAGAATAGAGATTGAATATGTAGGTATAATAAATTTAATTTTGAGTATCTTACTACAAATAATATAAGTAAACATTTCCCCAGTGTGAAACGTTTGTGCAGTTTAACAACAACTGTTAAGTGATTCGACATTATTTCAAAACAAACTTACACGGTAATACAGAGAGGTTATAGTCTTAACAAATGCATACAAGATAATGATATCTCAGCGTTGTCCCATTTGATATAGTTTAAATAGTGAATGATAGTACGAAAATGCGTTTTGTTTTGGCAAATCGGTTAGTAACAGTAGCACAGTGCGTGTGATTTTGACACGAATTGGCTTGGTATGTCCATTTTAATTTTTAATTCATTCGCTTAAACGAATACACAGCGAGAAGACATCGCAGTACCTGATTTACATTACATACATATATTCATATGAAATGTAAGTTGTTATACTATTAATTATCTTACGGTGATTCAATTGTTCACAAAATGTATTACGACGTTGAGCCGTTTGACTTGTCACTTTCATCATTTTTTGTGTATTCACTTTATGTGAATGTCTAAAATTGCATTTGAAAAAATAGCTATTTAATTTTAATTGAATATTTATAATTCTATTTGTTAAACTCACTGTCAATCATACGTTTTGTCATAAGAACTAATTAAAAGATGACCCAAATATCAATATTCTTTGTTTACGTTTTGTGGCTGTCATTGTTATCCGGTCTATTCCAAAATAGCATGTAGTTGCATGCGTCCATTACCAATATTTTCAATAGTGCAGCAATGTAAAATGAGTAAATGAATATTGACCGTTTGAACTATAGAAATATCTGTTATTTTTCTATAATAAAAAAAATAAAAATATCAAACGTTTAATATTAAAATAAAATGTTACAAATATTATCTTAGAAAACTGCGATTTTCTTATTTCTGAAAATTTGAAACGATTATAATTCCATATCTGAAATATTGATATATATTTATTTATCGATAAATATTTTGGTTATTATTTTATTATTAAGACTTTTTTGAAATTGAATTTTATCCTTTTGGAAAAATACAAAGTAATGTTTTATTTGATTATTTTAATCTAAATTATATTTTTATTATATTTAAATAGTTTTGTTAATATATATCGAATCAGTGTAAAACACTATATAAAAGCCTAAATGCAAATAAGAATTAAAATAAATGATTCTTGTGAAAGTTTATGAATTCAAATAGTTTTTGAAGTTTTAATAATATTATTCTTTTCACCTAGATATTTACAACTAAGAAATACACCATGGATCTTCTCAGTCTAGATTACATACTAAAAGCACTTCTCCAAAATTGGATAATAGTTGCCCTGGTGCTACTGGCTGCCCTCATATATCAATACTACACAAATACACATGGACATTTCAGAGAAATGGGAATACCATTTAAAAAACCCACACTTGTTTTTGGAAATATTCTTCCAAGAGTCTTTCTTCGCATATCTTTTCACGACTTCAACATACAGATGTATAGATATTTCGAAGGATTGCCATATGGAGGTAAATTAAAAACATTTATTTATCGAGTTGAACTTTATTTTACAGAAATTGTGAATGCTTACATTATTAACAGCATATTTGGCGATGCAAGTTTTTATGATATCTCTGTAAAATTAAGCTTTTTTTTGTAATTCTAAACTCCGGTGATGCAATTCAATGTGGCTACATCCTTTGTCAATGTCGACCTGATGTAATATTAGTGAGAAAAAAGGGAAAAGTTACAGATTATGTTATCTGCTTGACAAAAAAATTAACTGAACTAAATTTGATAATCTCTCCTGCCCTTTTCTTCAAGAGCACGCGAGGCAAGATATCGATTTGATATAGCAGTATATCGCTTTTAATTGTGTTAGACACATTCACGATGCAATGGGTGATGTTCCGGTATCAGTGAACAAGTATATCATGAAGTTTTGAAGGCGGTTGGAAGTGACACTGAAGAATTGACTGGTTTTTATGGATTTAATTTTCGATTTCCTTAGCAATTATTATATGCTTGTGATGTAGTAATCCTATCTACTACCCTAGGAAGCACGCTCATTATTTTATTACATACATATTTTTTTTATTATATAATTGTGCAAAATGCTAATTAAGTTGTCACAATACTATGAAGATGATAATTACATTTCATTTTTATTCATCATGTCTAAATAGATAAACCTGATGTTAAGAAAGAAATGCAAATACACTTTGAATGTCAATATTTATTTGCTCTATATTGAATCTAAAATGGTGATTTAATTGTTTTTTACTATTTTATTATGTGTTTTAGGATATTTTGAGGGACGCCGTCCGTTGCTATTGGTGCGAGACCCTGAGCTGATTAAAACCATCATGATTAAAGATTTCGATTACTTCACTGATAGGAATTCCTTATCTGCGAATGTTCCTATTTATGTAAAGAAGATGCTAATTAATATAAAAGTGAGTAGTGTTTTTACACTATACATCTTTGAGTGAAAATGTAGTGTTGATGGATCACGGTTCCGATAGCTGAGTGGAGTGGGAATAACGTGAAATTCTCTGTCAGTGATCACTCTATAAGTTGCTTTGTGAGTTATCCAAATTCCACTGTCGCTATAATAATAACTCCACTCATAAATTGTTCACGTCTTTCATGGTGAACTATTTAGTGTCTTGTCTGTTAGGTATATCACACTAAATTAAACTCACATACTTATCCTTTATACTTTTTGAGGTCTCAATTACCGAATTCAGCATTGACATAGTTATGCTAAATATAAGGAATGTCACTAAATTTTTGACGGATGAATAGAATAAAGTAAATTTTAGCGATAAAATAATTATGACTAGTTATCAATTTTACAAGAATATATAATATGGTGTATACTACACCTTTCATTTGCTTTGTATTATTTTTTAACAGTCAAAATATTTCCTACTCAAATATTCTCATGACATCAACTTCAGGGTGCATATTGGTGATTTAAAATTTTCTAATATTTATTCAAGAAAAACTCTACTTATGACTATCTTTTTATTTAAGGGCAAGGAGTGGAAGAATGTACGTTCTATTTTGACACCCACATTCAGTTCTGGTAAACTTCGTGGCATGGAAAATCTTTTACAGCAGTGTGGACAACAAATGATTGAATTTCTTAATAATCGCACCGGTAAGTTGGTAGCCTTCATTATGTTCCAATATTGTGGATACTATTTACACTGATTTTGAGCAAGTAGGCAGATGTTGTTAACCAGGCCTATTTGAGTTTTTTAGTCTTGTGTTAATTGTATTAATATTTTTTTATAGTGGCCAGCCAATTACGATTTGTTTTACTAACAGTATGAGTTGAATTGGTTGCATCGTTACATCATTACATTACTTGCATTTTTAATATGTATATTCAATGCTTTTTAATTAATTTCTTTCTGCTACATTTCAGATAAAAATGAAAACCTGGAAATGAAAGAATTTATCGGAAGATATACTCTGGAAGTGATTGGAAGTTGTGCATTTGGTCTCGACTGTGCGTCATTGAAGGATCCAGACGCACTATTTATGAAGGTAATGTTGTAATATTAGAAATTATAAGTTTAATACATTGACATATGATTATATATGATTAAAACAAAAATATTAAAAACATATTGAAATATCAAAAAAGAATTAAAAAAATATATATATATACAGAAGAAAAAAGAGAGTGTCTACCAAGTAAATTAGACAGACCCTATTCTGATAATTTATATAATAGCATCCATCTAAGCTCACTCTCACCTAAGTGGAAGAATACTTACCTTTACCTTTAGCCACAAAATAACAAATAAGAGAAAAACGTGATTGAAATTTTAAACAAACAAAAATTAACATTCAGTATGAATTTTATATTATTAAGACTGTAAAATGAATTTTTTTTTTTAATTTATGGCTTGGACCTCTTCTGCTTATCTATATCCAATTTTGGGTGATATTTTTAATGATTTAATTTCAAATGTCAATTAACCAGATCATAGATTATTGTGTGACTGAAATAAAGGATTTTAAAAAACCAATTTGCAAATTATAATATAAACACTACAATAAAATTTAATGTCTAAGTCCGCTAAGTTCGTAATTTTGTAAAAGTTTATGCCCATATCAAATTTATGAAGTATGAGGTGTGCAGATACTTTCCGATAATTAACGTGTTTTCAAATAGCTTTGAAAACGTTATTATACATTATCGTTCTTGTGATGATTGCAGCAAGCAGCAAAATTTATGGAAGTGCCTCTTATTAACCGGATGGCTTTCTTCTTAGTACTTCTATTATGTCCAGCAGCACTACCTTATTTTCCACTTGGTGTAGTGAATATTACATCATTGAATCATCTCCGGGATGTTTGCAACTCCACGAAAACTGAACGAGAGAAATATCCGGAAAAAAGGTAATTTTCTCAGCATTAATATTATATGGGCAAAATGATTATGATTATTTATTATGATACTCAACATCTCACTCCCTAATTAGAAGAGGTGTATAATTAAAGATAGACCAGAATTGTTGTGGTAAATCACGATTTATTTTCAATAATAATTGTTTTATGTAATGTTGATATTTAGATATCTCTGTATTATAAATATTCATCATTTGTTCTTCCTCGAAGCAAAAGATGTTGATAGATAATAATTTTTTTAACAATATCCACTGTGGTGTGTTATACGATTAATACTGTTAATATTGTCTATAAGATGTTATTAATCTTTAAAAATGTACAAAGAATTATTCTCATGAAAATGTTATTAATTTTAGACGAAATGACTTCATGCAGTTGATGGTGGATGCCGCTCAAAAAGAAGTTAATGAAAATGTTAAGGATATAGGTAAATCAATGGAAAACATATTCCATTAACTATGCCAGCAATTGATTTAAGTCTATCATATTATGTATAATCACATACTCATGAATCCACAATTTAGTGTAGTGATCTTAAATGAAAACTGTGAAAAATCATCTTTACATATACACATAGTCGATAAGTGGATTTCAAGTTTTCATTATTATATATTTATCTTTTATATTGTGCGTTGAACATTTTTGTATCGTGGCAGTACATATTGTGAGGCTTGTATTAACTGTTGAGTTATCATTCATTCTTCCTTTTCCCCTTCGTTCCCGTAATTAGATTATATAGGCAGACACTCGGCATCAATTTTCCTCTCAAGCATCTCAAGATTCAATCATTCGTCACAAGCATCTATTCATGAGGCTCAGTATACTCATCGGAATCACTCAGTAGAATCATCGGGATGTATTTGTTTCTCAGGCCTGAGTATCATTGATTCATCGATATTATACGTGAAGTTAAGAGTTGTTACATAGTACTTAACTCTTATTACTTAACTCTTACAATATAAAAAGTCATGCCTGTGTAACCTCAGTATCCTCTGTTATTAATATAGACATATAATAATGGACAATTTTTTTTTCAGTAATGAAAGATGAAACTATTCAAGCCCAAGCAATTCTGTTTCTTTTTGCTGGATTCGAAACATCGAGTACATTGTTGAGCTTTGCATGCGCAGCTCTCGTTCAACATCAGGATATTCAAGACAAACTCCGTGAAGAAATATTGCATGTAGCAAATCAAAATAGTGGACAATGTACATATGATTCTGTCAGTGATATTCCTCTTCTTGAAATGGTTATATTGGGTAAGATCTATAATTATTTTACAGTAGACTTGCAGTGCTCACCAACTTTTAACAATGAGCTACTTTTTAATGTTCAAATGCTTCTTCAATCATGTGTTCATACTCTTTTGGGCAAATAACATGGCGTGAATGAGTGTGAAGCATTCTGTAATAAAATGCTAAGAATTTCACGTAAAGTATTTTCCATGATGTTATTATTATTAAAAAATATTTTTGTAATCAATTGATAAATTTCTAAATATTCCCCGCATAAAATCTTCCACAATTTTTTTTTCAGAAACACTTCGAATGTATCCTCCTGTTTCAAGAGTAGACAGAGTCTGCACGAAGCCATATACGATTCCAGGAACTGACATGAATATTAAGGTTAATGACGTAGTGGTCATATCTATCGCAGGAGTCATGCACGATCCTGAACACTATCCGGATCCTGATGTTTTTAACCCGGAAAGGTTTTCTGCAGAGGCGAAAGCGCGGAGACCACCGCAACTTTTCCTGCCATTTGGAATGGGCCCGAGAAATTGCATTGGTACGCGTGTGATTCTTTTTTGAAAACATAACTTGCATAAAAATTTACGATCAAATGAAATTGAATTTTGCCTGCATTAACTTCATTAGATCTATATTATTTTGTAAAATATATTTATATTATTTAAGAAGCATATGGCTCTATATATTGCATATCCTTCCTTCTTTACCAAGTCTGCTCTGAAAATGGAGAATATGGATCTCAACAATGTGTAGTAAATGGTTTTATGCATTGTCAAGACTTACTTTGACATTGTTTTTTCACGAGAATTAACTGTCAGTCACCTTGGCCGACGAAACTGCATCCAGTCCTGCATCCAGAACCCACAATCTCCTGCTCAAACTCAAGCTTTGCTTTCATAATATAATACAACTGATTATTGGATTATTACTATTCTTATCACAGCACACATTGGAAAATAATTGCCGCTGATTGTCCACTATAAAGTAGTCAAGGATTGCTTTATTTTATTGTTGTCTAGAATAAATCAAATATGACTAATTTTCTATTATTATAACAACTTTTGTGACATTTTCCTGTTTTCAAGTCTTCGTTTTTTAAACTATAGATATGATAATTGGTACTAAATTATTTTTATGAAATGTTTATCTCTGTATTTTTTTATTATAGGATTAAGATTTGCGATGATGACAGCAAAGTTCGCCTTGTTTTACCTCCTGAAGGATTATAAATTGATAGCTTGTGAGAAAACAAAATATCCCATTGAAAAGGACAGACGTGCCTTCCTGCTGAAGGCTAAAGGCGGTATATGGCTAAAAGTTGAAGCACTAAATCAATAAAGCAATCTTAATACTAATTATTATATGTTGGATGTCATATATTGATGGCCATAAGTTGACAACACATATCATACATTTGTAAAATTATTCAGGAGGATCAAAAAACCTAGTAAGTACTAGTAAAAATGTAAGTATTAGGAAATTAATGAAAATGAAATACACTTTTTTTTAAATGAAATAAACATTACTTCACTCCAAAGGGTATTTCATTTTCTATAATGTCCCAATACTTACTTTTTGTAATGTTTTTTGGTCCTCCTGAACAATTTAACAAATGTACGATACGTGTTTCAACTTCTGGCCATTGATATGTAGCTTCAGAATAGTGCGCCGTAACCTGTTATATTTCACGGCACACATCATATTTCTTCCAAAATTTTGTGGCACATCACAAGAAAAAAAAAATTAAGATATAACACCAATACGGTGGAATTTTTCTTATTAGGAGAAATGCTCCACGGCACACCCAGCATTGTCTCGCGGCACACAGCGGTCGCAGAGCACTGCTTTAGAATACAGCTTTAATTTAATAAATAGTCATCTTTGTTGTATCATAAACTTGAGGCTGAAATGGGAACATTTACAAATCTTAAAATCTCATTTATGTATCAGCAGTCGTAAATATTAACTATAAAACTAGAAACTGTGACCCAATTACAACAAATCTATTGTTTTTGAAGATATTGTTGAGCTAAATGATAGATTCAAGGAAGCAATAGATGTGTGACTTTTTAGGAGTTTATAAAACAAACAATCAATGCTTACATGGCAAAAAAAGCAAGACTATGTTCATATCTGTGATTTTACGAAGTTTTATGAAATGTTCAAAGTTTGACGTGCCTTAAAATAGTTATGACATTTTCATTATACAATATATTCCACAGCTTTAAAAATTACTACCTTATGAGATTGTGTTTTGGCAAATAAATCTAGTGATAATAAATTTAGATTTTAGCAGCTCTGTTTCACATATCTTTCAGTGGGTAAGTGCAATTTTTTTTATACCATGTTTGCTCCCAAAGTGGAGTATATGGATCTCCGCAATGTGAAGACGTCAAATTATTTTGTTCACGAGAATTGTTTGTCAGACAATTGATTAACACGTTGACTGCCAACTACGAGATATCTCGTAGGATGTTTACTTGGCCAGGATGCCTACTACGAGTTATCTCGTTCCTTCATTATTTTCCATATTTGTACAGCTACGAGGAAAGTCGTAGCATAACAATGTAAATATGAATAGATGGCCTCAGGAAAGAAAATAAAAAATTAGGTTTGGCTTAAATGAACAGATAATACAATTATACAAAGCTTTATATTTTAAGCTTTTTGATTACTACTGTGTAGTATTATTAAAGTTATTAAATATAACGTGATTAAATCAAATTGGCTCCTTAAACCAGAATCATCAAAAACTCTGTGGCAGTCAACGTGTTAACCCAATGGGCATCCAGTCCTGCATTTTTGGATTTTTAAAACCTGAGAAATGGGGAATCAAACCCATATTCTTAGATTGCTAGGCGCGCACGCTACCAAGTACACTACCGAGGAGACAGTCCGAGGAGTGAAAAATTAAATAATAATATTTCTACCTTCATAAAAATAGGTAAAGAGTTTGTTAAATGTTTGTTGTATAGTTTTTTTAGAATTATGAGAAATCAGTGGAGAAGTTAGTAAATCTACTATTTACTATGCAATATATTTTTGTGATGAATTATTTAAAGCAATATATGAGAAAGTTAAAATCTATTAAATAAAATTATTGTATTCAATTGGCTAAAAAAGTGTTTCTTTTCTGTAGTTTTGTATATATTTTGGTTTGTCAATTTATTGTTTATAGGGAGTCAATGTGGGGAAATCAGTGCATATGCTTTTGTGTATAGGGAATTTTATTTATTGAGGTGCATTTAGTTTTTATGTTGTAAATAACCTAGTTTTGATAGAAAAATGTTTCTGGAAAAAATATTATTGAAAATGTAGTAACATTTCTATATGATCGTTTCATTGTGATGTTATGGATGAAATTTAAATGTTTTATTGGAAACCAAACCTTATTGGTTTTACCCATAATATGAGAAAAAATATTTTATTTTAATTATTGTTTTTGGTAATATTTTGTATTGGTGTCAGTTATTTTTCTGTCAATAGTATGTGAATTCATTGGCAAATGTGAAAACCAAGCAATATTACTGTTTTTTAGTGATGTTTATAAAATATTTATGTAATTTTTATGGAGTGTATACAAAATACAAAATATATCATAATATATATATCATATGGTTTTTAATTTTGTTTCTTTCCTTTTGAGCTATTGTGAATTTTATTTGATTTTAAGGATTGTAGAAAATGATAGAAATGTAACAAATAACTGCTTTAAAAAAGTGATAGGAGACTAGAGATAACATACAATAGCTTAATCAAGTAAATAATAGTGTTTAAGGTTGTAAGTTGCTTATATAATACTTAATGAACACTCTTAATGTCATAGCTGAGAGATTTTCCACCCGCTAGTTGAGAGGTGAGCGAACTGGTTTGGTGTTAGAAGTTGCAGGTTCAAATCCCACAGCAAAAGATTAAAATTAAAATTAAAGATACAAGAAATGGTGTCCAATGGATTAAGCCTGAAAACTAATTGTGAAAATAAATGTGTTATGATACATATTATTATTGCGAAAATTCATGTACTCCACTTTTGTAGGATATTGAGTGGAGAGGATAGAAAATACATATGAAGAAAATAATAGTATTAACAATATTCATGAATAAAAACGGAGGCGCTAATATGCTATATTTCAGTGTTCTGCAATCTCTGTGCCACAAGACGATGCTGGGTGTGCCATGGTGAATTTCTCCAGTATCAGATATTATTTGTGGTGTGAAAGATGAAAGGTTACAGAGCACTGTTATATCTGATCTCAACCATGGATTTATATGAATTTTCCTTATTTCCTGATTCACTCTTATTAATTGCATCTTTCTAAGAAGGAAGATATATTGCAAAGTGGATTCTTTTTTATACATCCTTGAACAGCAAACAGTAGCAGGCTGTTCACATTACATTATTTTATATCCTAAACTTTCAAAACAATATATTTAATTCTTATTGATTATTATTAACATTATTTGTATAGAATGGCAGAATAATTATTTTTTTAAGTAGTCAGTCTTCCATTTTATCTCACTTTAAATCTTTTTATTATATCTCCCAGATAACTATCAGTGTGTCATAAATTTAAAATAAAATTAACTTACATCTCATTGTTATGCCAGAGGTTGTAAGTTCAAATCCTAAAGCTGCTGAATTTCCAAAAATCTAAATATGCTAAACTGGATCCTTATAGAGTAATGGAGTAATCGAAAATTTAATTAACCACCTAACAGTCTGATTATAGTGAAAAAGGTGTCCAAAACTTTTCAGATGTTTTTTTTTTATAGTTAATTAAAAACTAGTTACCAACTAATGTTTAAATGGAATTTATGCTGGAAATAGCTCAAGGGAAACACTTCTAAGTCGAAACAAGATTTACCTAAACAAGGGTCACCAGTATATGAACAAACTCTGTGCCCAAGTCACACTCGAGCATAACTGTTAAGTGGCTAAAAACCAATTCTTCTAAAAAAAATAAGTCAAGGTTTTTTACTAAATTGTGGAGATCTATGTAATTTAACGTGGATGTATGCATACTGTGAACATGTACATGTTCTATTTTCAATTCAAATGTTTGATTTATCCTTTTTTACCATTATGTCTTTACTATTGTATTTTTTAAAACAAAAATTAAGCAGTTGTAAGACCACTAATTTCGTGTGATTAGCTTTCTTGGAAAACAAACTCAAAACTCATTAGTGTTGACCTAGATTGTGCACAAAATGTGATCTATGCTAATACATTAACATTTTTGTTGGTTGTCTATGAACAACATCTGTCAAAATAAGATACTGTCTGATTATATTGATAAGGGAATGGATAGTGGTTGTGATATTTTTAATCAATTATCATAGTTCCTCTTCGAAATGTGTACCCCAGCCGACTTAAAACTTATAAAAAAAGAAATTTTACATCCAGGGAAAGGTTATAAACCGCTGAGAGATGGCTGCAAGGTAAATTACATGATCTAAATATTGAGAACTATAAATTTAAACTTCATTGTTCAGATGACGAATTAAATGTATTCTAATCCTTTGTACTGTATATTGCTGATAACCGAGAGCCATTTTGACAAAATAAATATTGAATAAAACACTGAAAATAAAGGGCTCAGTCTGTTGAGAAAAATATGAAGTATCTTGGAAACTAAACAATCATTTGTTTCTGATATATTTGTTTCGTTAAATATAGTATTTAGTACCAGACTATAAGCTTATGTCGGTGATTTATATGATTAGGTTATTAGGAGAAATAATTTGTATTACAAAATTACCACATAGTTACCATATTGTATATAAACAATATGGTTATTTCCTAGATGATGTGCAATTATTAATTTAGCCACAGAACTTTCCCAAAATTCATGATTAAGTTAGCAGCAACCGGCAGCGCTATTCACATGTGCACTTGCACAGTTTAATGTTTCAATGTTAATTGTCAATACAGTATTTCAAAGCAATACTGTAGCCATGTATAAATATTTTTTTTATCTCTGCATTTATGGGTCTGAAAATTATCACTCTATCAAAGTTTTTTAAAGTAATTTCTGTAACGAATAGAGGCATATCATTGATCATAAAGTGTTCATCATTTATCCTATGTTTACAAAGAAACGAGCATTTCTAAAATTGACTCTGACTTGGCACAACCTGTCTGTAATAACGGGATCTGCGAATTGTGCGCATGTGCTGTTTAAATGTCAAAGTAGCGCTGATTGCTGCCAACTTAACCGAACTTAAAATTCTCGAAAGTTCTGTGAATAACTTAATAATTGCTCATCAGCTAGAAAATATCCAACAATATTATAAATTGAATAAGCAGACGGAAATGCCTAATAAGCGATTGATTGCTTTTAGCATGTAAATCTTTATGCATTTCATGATAAAGACCCGAGCACTTGTGTAATCGCATACCTCTTGAACTTCAAACTTCATTCCATTATAAGATAATTTTCCATAAAATAATGATCTAATTTATCAGCTGCCCCCAAAACTTTATTTATTGTTTTTAATGTGAAACATCCAGCTGCTTCGCTGCAACTGCTTTCTGAGTATCATGGTAGGTTCATCTAACATTTCGAATAGTTTTTCTTCGTCAAAAGCACGGTCCTTTAATATTTCTTCAATGTCTTGAATATCCAGGTTATCAAATGCCTATTGTCAAATTTTTCATTTCAGGTGCATTTTCATTTTCAAACACGTAAAACTAATGCTGACAAGACGCTTATGGATGATAGCCGTAAAATAGGAAACAAACAACCAATGGTTCTAGTCCTCGGTAAAAAATTCAAACTGGAAGCATGGGAGGCCATGGTCCAAAGGATGGCAGTTGATGAAGTTGCAAAATTTACAGTTGATAAAAGTGTAAGTATGAAAAAATATCTTTTATTTATTATACCTGATAATAATATAAATATATAACCTTGCACACATTAAAAAAAAGGCGTTTAGTTGATATTTGTGTTGATTGACATCAAACGATGTTAACTCCACTGAATGTCAAACTGAGAAAAATGCAGTTTTATTTGTGAAAAAAAAAAATAGAATGCAAGGTTTGAGTTTTTGTTAAATGATAGAATCTAGTAACGATGATGGATTAATACAAAGAAAACTTGAAGCTATTCCTATGATGCAGGATTTAAAAAAAATATTTTTTATTTCGGCTTCCCTGGTGGCGTAGAGGTTAGCATGTGTGCCTATAAATTCGGAGAATGTGGATTCGATTTTCACACCTATTGAATTTAAAAAAATCCAAAAATGCGGGACGGGATGCCCATTGGGCTGAGCAATTTTTTGACAGACAATTCTCGTGAAAAATAATTTATCAAGACGTCTTCAAACTGCAGAGTTTCATATTCTCCACTTTCGGAGTAGATATCTGCACACTGTGTAGATCCATATGCTCCACTTTGGGAGGGAACATGGTGTAAGAAGGATTTTTTATTTCGACTTCAGTAAACTTAATAACGTATAGCTATCATATACAAACATCCAACTTTCAAATTGAGTTGAATTAATTCTATCTTATTGTTGGTTTTCAGCTGGTTATACAATATCCATTTGTTTCAAAAACGCTCCGTGACTTAGAAAAAGATGCTTGTGACAGGAGAAGTCATTTTTGTGGAGTTACATTACAAAATGAAGGTATAGGCTATAAGGACCTAAATGAATTTATAGCCAAACCATGCGACCTCGAGTTTATCATAGGTAAATATTTTTATAATTATTATTCTTTTAGATGTACCATATTTTCTATCAATTATTCCTTTAGTACATATTTAATCCTTTGATTAGTGAGTTAAGTTTTTATGCACACACATAATAAACACGAAAATCTTTCACTAGTATCAATTCAATTAGATATCCCTAACATTTTTCTTCGATTTCCAAAGAACGAACAGAATAAACTGTTATTCCAGTTAGTTATTCCAAATTGATAAGACTGTGTATAAAATTACTACATATAGCGGCTCCCATTTTGGAATCAAAGGAACACTTCAGGATAATTTTGAACCCATAGAACTGATTTATGTAACATTTTATGTTTCTGTGAACAGCTTGATACAAATACTCTACATTCATTTATTTCTAAATCATAATAATTATAGAAAGAGCAAAGGATTTTTTCAATGCAAAACTCAAGTTTTTTTTCGTAATGTTTACGTATTTTTTTCTACCCTAAAATATATAAAATATAATCGTAATGACTTCCATATATCATTAATATGTAGTATTTATATTTGAAAAGAATAATAACATTTCACATAAGCAATATTACTAATTCATCATCGAAACAAATTCATCCACATGGAATGGACATTCTCACAGACAACTACTAAATAATTCTTGATTGGTATATTGCAGAGTTGCTTAAGGTTGAATTTCCTGAGGAATACGAAAAGGATTCGTGGCAGTTATCTGACGAAGAGCGCTTGAATAATATACCAATGCTGAAAGAGAAAGGCAATGATCTTTTTAGAAAAAAATTGTATTTGGAGGCCGCCGATCACTACTCCGAGGCAATCGCTCTCTGTGAACAGCTCATGATCAAGTCAGTATCCTGAAATAATCACATATTTATAATCAATCATTTCATCTGTTATCTCTCCACAAATTAATCGTTATTCCACCAAGACACTCAAGGAGAGAATTTCTTTGTTTCAATAATGGGCGGATTTATGTATAACTCCATTTTTGGTCATTTTACAAAAAGTGTGAAAAAACATTCCGAATATATGAACGCGTCAGAGAGATTAACAGTAGATGTTGCAGGTGCTCTACAAATGCTCTACCTTAGGAGAGTATAATCATTATTGTTGACAGAATGATTTCAGAATTTAATTTTTTCGCTTTGTTTTTGCCAGATTATTGATTTTAAATGATCATTTTTTCTAAAACCCTATTATATAGAATTGCCATGTTTATACTGTGTCCGATTTTATTACAAAGGGCCTTTGGAGGATAATATAATATAATTTGCAATAATTATTGTGCTATTTTTAGGGAAAAACCGCATGACGAAGACTGGAATAAATTGGATATTTTAAAAATCCCATTGCTGCTTAATTTTTCGCAGTGTAAATTATTCGAAGGGGATTTTTATGCTGTAATCGAGCATTGCACAACTGTACTCAAGTCGGATCCAGGTAAGTTTCAAGGAATACATTGTATGCCAGTTTTTTAAAGCATGTTTATGTAAGATTATCAAGTCCGTGATTGACTTCCGAGCTGTTCTCCTAGAATCTCTGTCTTGAGTTCTGACTCACCAGTCAGGTAGATTTTAACGCTATGCATCCTTATTGACTATGTCCATCCTTCTATAGATAGAATTTGAATAGATGCCCACTCCACTCGAGCTATTGCATGTGACTTTGCCCCTGAAAGAAAGTAACCCTTACCAGTAATAAGTTATTTACGTATCAATAAATTATACCACTTCAATGTGGATTGAATCTAGCACTAATTGAGTTCTAGATCCTTACAATATAAAGACATTTTTCTCAACCCAATAGAAATTCAATACTGATATCTAATACATGTCCAATACGTGACTTCCAAATTCAAAGCTAAAAAAGGCCATTAAGGCAAAGCATTTATCAAATTTTATTTGTTTTATAGGTAATGTGAAAGCACTTTACAAGCGGGCCAAGGCTCATGTCGCAGCGTGGAGTCCATCAGCTGCCATCTCCGACTTTAATCGTGTTAAAGAACTGGATTCATCGCTCACAGGAGCCGTTAATAAAGAGTTGAAACTACTCGAAGAGCTCCAGAAAGAACGTGACCAACAGGATAAGGTCAAATTAAAGAACATGTTTTCTTAAATGTGTCATAACATGTTACCTCAGTTTCGAGACATATGGATGCGAATGACCGCCATTTTTTAATGTAATGAGGCATAAGTTACAGTATGTGTTATCTTTAGTATTATTTGTGGGCACATCGTTTTGTAATAATGAGAAATATAAAACTGCTGGAACAGTTTTTTAATTACTAATCAAATTTTTGAGTGTAATACTTGTAATGTGTAATATAGCATTGTAGCCTTAACTATATTGAAAAAAAAATGCAAATTATTATTACAAATTTGACTGTCTAAAAAAAGTACAAAAATATGTCGCTGATGACCTTTTTTTACTGAGAAATAAATTTTTCCTGCAATATTAAGAGGTTCCCCTCCACATTTGGTTAGCATGTAAGCTTTTCATTGTGCAGGTAACATTTCCTAAATGATTTTAAATACATAATTAACCTTATTTTTATTGTTAGACGTTTTAAAATTAGGTATTTTACTATTGTTATTTTAGTTTATTTATTTTTCATATCGTTGACAAAACAAATTAATTTAAAAATGTAAGTTTATAACGCTTACAGCATGATATGAAAACTAAAAACACACCTCAAAAATGAATCATTTGAAATTTAAGTGAGATAGACAGATCCTATTCCAGGAATTATTCGACTGCGGAAAGGAAAAAGGATGTACAAGAATTTTACAGGAAGCACAAAAAACATATATTTAACAATTTTGGGCGAAGGTCAAAATATTCAATAGGACATAATTTTGAAATGCATGAATTCTTCTGATATTAATTTAATAAGTTAAAAACCAATAAAATTGATGTGGTGGAAGTCTATTTTCCTGGTCCCGAATTTCACAGGCCATTTTTTTTCAAATTTGAAAGCTAGATTCAGATACTAATTAGACATTTGCAGCTTAAATCCTATTTAATATTTTTGACTGATGGTGCTTGATCGAAATTGATTTTAAATTCTAAATTAT
>JAGVSQ010001914.1:0-26779 GCA_022683975.1 Rhyacophila evoluta | reverse complement strand
CATTCTTAACTGTTTTTATTCAAAAATTGGCCAGAGCGGGTTTTGCAACTTGGCGTTTCATATAACTATATGTCATACGACAAAATGTTAATGAATATAAATTATTTGAAATTTGTTCATTTCCACATGTCCTATCGGTATTGGTGGTGACATCAATTTCGCCTTTTGACAAAAATTAATACCTTACGTGCATATCAATTGTATAATGTAATATAAGTTTGAACATTAGATCATTTTTGCTTATGATAAAAGATTTGAATCCATCAGTTGATGGTTTCAATAATTATCAATGCTATAAGTTAAAAGCCATGGTAAACATACGATATCTTCCACCCACAATTGAAAAGCTTATCTACTAGTTACCTTCCACTGCTATGTAAACACTATATCAAGTTATCTCCCCCGAAACACATTTTCACTTTGAAAATCGAGATGTAAATGGATACGACTACAGAGTGACTTAAAACCTACAATTTAATATAATTACGTTCTAAGCATATTATTTACAATGTCCACTCCGAAAGTGGAGCATACGAATTTACACAGTATACAAATATCCACTCCTGAAATACAAGTACATTAATGAATCTCCGCAAATGTGAAGATGTGTGTTGACGGATTATTTAACGTGAATTGGTTTCAGCTAATTCGCTCAACCCAATAATTGGTTTCAGTCCTTCATTTTAGGATTTAAAAAACGTTCAAAAAACGCGCTCGCTTATCTCACGGCTGCCGGGGAGACATTAAAATTTACTTTAGACATATTTTCATGTTAAAAATTAAACAAAATTTGGTTTTCAATAGACTCGTTTTAGCATTTAGCATGTTTTTCTTTTTTGCTTATGATTTATTAATACGCAATAATAAGTTATTTACTACATAACAAATAAAATATAAGGTAGTTCTTAAATGTTTCGATAAATCTCAAATTTAATAGCATTTGAATAGTTATATTTAATTGCTATTGTCAGTCAGTGAATTTATTCTAGTCGACAGCTATTTCAGTTATCACACCATTATCGGAAAAATATGTATAGTCACAATCGAAATGGCCACCGAAAATCTTGATTAAGGAATAGGATTGTAACCGTACTCAATTAAAAAAATGTGTCTACCGACTAAATATTTATTCAGTTATTGTCAAATTCAACGCTTAAGGCCACAATGGTTTATTTGTATTATAATAGATAGGCAATTGTTTCTTGTTTTTATTTTGTTTTATGGAAAGAAAAGATTTTTTTTTTAATATATATTTTTTTTATATTTAGGTCATGTGATTTGAAGTAGAAATTATGAACTATTCATACTGGTCATCATACTGCAGGGAACATTTCGAGAAACGAGAATCATTGGGAGAAGGCTTTTCTCCAAAATGGGTAATTTCTGTGGATGCTGCAGTTCTTATGTGTAAAAAAATGTGAAACACTTTCGGGTAGTCTTAAAAATGGTGTGCAATCTAAATACGAGGATAGAAACAATTACGAAAAAACATTTATCCATTTCTTACGGGTTGTATAAATATCAGTGAAGTTCGTAAAAAATCTACATATTGTAGAAGAAAAACACTTTTTGTTTGTTAAGGACATTGTGTCTCCAAATTTCTGTCAACTTTTCATTATATTGTTAAATAATGTTGCGAATGTCTGTGTTAATTATTTTTCCGATTACCTATTAATTTGTATTTGTGATGTACATATTTTTTTATCGTAGCAAATGATGTCTAATTGTAGGTTATTATTTTCGTATTATATATCTTGTCCATAAAATGTTAATAACAAAAATATTGTACATATAGGGTTAAGTTTAAACAATTTGTTATCAGTTGAAAATGTCTTAATCGATGAAACGATATTGATATGTAAATATAAGAATTATGAAAAAGTATAAATACTGTGTTATTATTTCAACAATATAACTTACAACCTAAATATAATACAGTGAATTTTTGGATTACAAGTAACTTAGCTTGCGAGTGTTTTACAAGACGAGCAAAAAAAAAATTATTGGCGATCGAGCCTTTGCAATACAAGCTTCTTAGGAAAAGAATGCCAAAGAGGATTTACAATTATAGCCATAGAATGCTATATCTGATGACAAGTATTATTTCGAAAATTTAATATATTTACTGAACAAATTATACTCGTAAACCAAGGTTCTACTGTTTACATTAATTACTTATCAATAAAATTTTTGGTGAAGTTATATTTGTGCCACTCTGTGTATATCCTGTGATTATATTTACCTTCCTAGATCACCAAATTATATTGACAATTTGTACATTTTGAATTAAACTGTCTAAACTTGTCTTATCGTATTCAAGAGACACAATAATTAAGGATTTGTCTAACATGATTGTAAATTAATTACATATTTGATTTAATTGTAATGAAAAGATATGAGCGAACGTGTAAATAATAAGCAATATATTACATTAATTGTATCCTAGATAGTATAACGTATAACGCTTTATATAACAACGTCACAGTGACAGTTTATGATATAAACCAATTAAGACTTGCCTTCTCTTTCGTCATCTGCCACATCATCACATCAATTATACGAATGTATACCGTGGTGTAACAAGAAATGTCCCAAGAATAATCTTCCCAAGATCGTTCGTGTTCATTAGACGATTCCTGTTTCTAACTAAACACTGTTGACATCGAGATTTATTGAGAAGAAACATACTCAGATGCCGCGTTTTTAAAAGCTTAAAACTGGCAAATAGTAAAAATTCTTGAGAAGTTCTTCCCTTTCAACCGACGTATGGAGACGATCCGAAGATGTAATTAGCATTCTTCAAATTCCCAAATAAGCAACTAGGAGATTCTATAAGACCAAGCAAACAGAGGATGGAAACCACAGTGAACGTTTAATAACTGGAAGTAGAATTATGGATGAATCGAGTAATAAAGAAGATTTTTATCGCGGAAGATAAGATCATAAGAATTGCTGTTTTTTTATTATTCCAAAATGCAGAATTATCGAACCAGCAGGGAATACTTTGAACAACGAAACCGCATCGAGTATTAATATATTCTAGCCGAATGAGAGTGAGTATGGACAGATATTATATAACAAATCACTGAAATATCTCTTTCTTTTTTTACTATACAAATTGATTTCTTCGTCATATAAATAAGATAATTAAAAAAGAGGTTTCATTATAATAATCAAATTAAAGTATTGGGAAAGCTTTTTGATAAATTTAATTTTGATCTGTATCCAGTATTTTAGAGTAAATATAATTATAACTGATGTTTTTATTACGAAAATATATAAGTAAAAGAAATTATTTTAGTAATTTATATAAAACGTATGAATATAACAATTAATGTACTTTGTAAATAACACATGCGTGTTTAATAGAACACGATTCGTTAAATTGTTTTAATTTATTAATATTAAAAATAAAATGTGTAAAATTTAATTGTTTTCTGTATGTTTGAAAGGCAGGAGCTTCGTACAACTGGCTAAATATGTACACATCCGCCTTAAAAGGCTGAATAGATTGCTGTATAGTTGGATATACATCTGCTAATTCGTGTCAGGGATGTAGGCAGCTATTTTCTAAGTAGGCACAGAGTTAATTAGATATTTGCATTAATATTGTTTTATGAATCGACACTCGAGAGAGAATAATATCGATAGTGGCGCTCGCAGCAGGCCTAGTAAAAATAAAAACAATTTCGCGACGTGAATTTTACAGTCGCCATTTTTATCGACACGATTCCGCTGGTGTTGCCATCTGCAAAGAATATTTGACCCGCGCTCCTACTTATTTGGTGTCGCGGGCGTACTTTTACGCCCCGCGTTTTACAGTTCCTACATTATAAATATTTTTATAGGCGAAATAATAAAAAAAGTTGTTTTGCCTGTAAACTCGCTTAGTATATATACCCGGCTTACCCGTGTCACAAAATGCATGAGAAGAATCGTGTGGAGGGGCTTTTTCTACCACGTAAGATTTAGATCAGTCAATACGGACAGAATGTTCTACACACTCTTGCCAGTGGCAAACTTAATAATATATTGTACTCGTGAACGAAACGAAAAATTTATTTCTTCACAAAATTACTTAAGTACTCATTTAAAATATTATGATACATTATACTATCATATTTACTACCCTAAATTCTAACAGTAAATATTATTAACACTATATTGTTTCTAATGGGCCCAAAACAGCTGTATTGTAAGCTTTGGGAACAGGTGTCTGCGGCGGATTCTGGGCATACGGTGGTACGACTTTATTTGAAATGGGAAGATAAGAGAACGGACCATGCAGCCACTTATCACTCACAAAGTGAAGCTGCAACGCTGGTCCTGGCTCGGCCACATATTGCGGATGCCTCAAGAGAGTCTGAACCTGACTTGCCTATTCTTTAAGCCGACTGGTCTTCGGTGTCCTGGGAGGCCGCTAAATACTATCTATAAAATGTATTCGGCGGAGTTACGGGTTGCAGATATGACCTGGGAAGATGCAAGAATGTTGGCGGGCGACAGGGATTCTTGAGGGCAGCATGTGGTATCCATATGCTCCATTTAGGGATCGGATATGGAAGAAGAAGAAGAAGATTTCTAATAGCAACTAAACGAAACGAGAACCAGTTACCTATAAATGCACGGATTTACTTATTATTTTCATAATTATTTCTCTTTCCCCGCAGTATGGCTTAAGATTTCCGAATTTTAATTTCCTAACTATCGTTTATAAAATATTGTAGATGTTTACCAGCAAAATAATTTGTGCATCGCTAGTTTCTGCGTGTGTATTAACGTCGTGGTCATTTTTCAACCACTACGAGAGATGTAAACTATAATATGAATAATGAAGGTTTATACCTATATATGGATTTTGGTTTGTCAACCTACATCTATTGTAAATATATATATAATCGTTTCCCATATCTCTTATCTTACTGAAACTACCTATGTGGAAGCCTCTTTCAGTGTTTTCAGTTTCCTGGCTTCTTCCAGTCCAGATTTTCCCTTACCGGTTTTTTTCCTCTAAAAATCAAAGTATTGTATATGGATCTCCGCAATGTAGCAGATTATTTTTCACAAGAACTGTTTGTCGGATAATTTCTCAACCCAATTGACCATCCATTTGCTGCATTTTCAACCCTGTTAATTTTTATGTAACTACAGTACTTGAACCCGCAACATTTATTTCCCACACGAAAAACCGATGTGCTGGACGAATTTGAAGATATCTGTAAAAACAAATTTCATCTTTTGTATAATCATATGCTCGATTTTCGAGCTTTTGTTTGGACTCGGGAAATTTCATTTGTTTAGTATTATTACTAAAAGCTTTTAATTAAGATCGTTCGTGTCGGTGAACTCTTCTCATTGCTATATTATTACTGTTTCTATCTAACCAATGCCATTTTTTAGCTCTGTTTCACTTCCGCATATCAATTATTTATTTACCTATTTCCTAAATCAAAGGGAAATACAGACATTCTGCTAATAGTTGTTTGAATTGCATTGTATATACTCAAAATTAGACGTTGTAATAATTATGAATATATTTCATTGAAAACTAGTTATCATGATAACCAAATATTATAAGTGTATATATTATTATAAACAAAGTGCATCGTTGCATTAAATTTCTTTGAAGTAACTTGAACCCTTCTCTCAATGTCGTGTATGTGTAGATTTAGTGAAAAGTAAAATTATTTTTCATAAACACACGAATTTATCAAAAATATACCGAAGTACTCCGTGCCGATTTCCATTTATACTCAATTTATCATTCAAGTGAAATAACATTGTCGATATAAAAATAAAACAATATTTTTCCATTGATATTACACGATAAAACAAGTGATATGATAAGCGATCTGATAATTTGTACACTTATACGAGTAGATTTGCCACAAACTTTTATTATAAGCAAAGAAAGATACTCTTGAAGAATTAAATACATATAATCGTGTTAATTCTTTTTTTCTTCCATTAAACAAAATTTTTATGCGCTTAAATAATTTTGACAATCGCAGGGCGTACAATTATGCGACATTTTCTAGCATTATATGATAGAAAGAAGGAACATTTTAAAGCACTTTTTGATAAACCCAAAATGGCCCACATCTGAAATAGGCACTTCTAGTATTGGTTCGTAGATTTATAATATTTGTCTCACATTTTCAAGTTTCATTTAAGCGTTAACTCTATAACACACAAAAGTTTTTTTTGCATTGGAACAACCCTTTATATTTGAATAGTTCTTTAGTTGAATATTTTGTAATAATTTTTGTTTGTAATACTTTATATTATAAGCTTATTTATTGTAAGTTCAGAAAGCTCAAAGCTTTTTGATCGTAGACACCCTACAAAAGCGCTTCGTATTATGGCCAATAATAATGATAAGTCAATAACAATATTGTTTTTATGTCGCACCACTTTGCTTTATTTTTATTTTTATGAGAGCCCCGTCACATTTTCACCCTATTAACGTAATCCTCCCTTCTTGATACAATCACTTAAACTCAAACATTGTCGTAGGAAACCTATTATTGTAAGAAGAAGCTTTTCCTATAAACGCTGGGTGAAGGTTTTATGTCAACACTTGTTGTATCTAATAAAAAAAACTTATAAAATATTATTAGTTTGTTTGTGCTCAGATAGATATATTTTTACTCTGAGATCATTTTGTTTTAATTGAACAGTTGCATAACAACATGTCGATTAATATATAGTTATCCAGCAATTTAAAAAACAAGATACGTAACTTATTTTTATTTTTATAGTAATTTTTACATAAAAAGTAAACGGTCGTCTATTTTATTACAATGAATCTATTTTAATAATATCATCAGGATATATTAAGTTAACTAGAAATTTACATGTGTTTGTAACGATACATTTGTACATTAAGTGCAAGTCAATATTTTCTTCTACTTTAGTGTTGATTTATCTAAATATCGTGGATGGTACTATAATCCAATCTACTGAAGTAAAAGCTTGAAAGAGTTACAGCACCATTTTTGTAAATGTAGCCCCATTTATATATAGCAACAGTTTTCATGATTCAATAAGCTATAAAATGAAAAATAAACCAAACTTAAATATTAATAATATATAAATCGATAATGCATACATATATATTTAGATTCATTTAATATATAGTTATTGCCTAAAACAAATGTATCATTCAGTAAATAAAACGTATGAATGATTGTTGGTTACACGATGTATAAAAATGTCTCAAACGCGTCGCCTGGTAAACAGGTTGGGATATGAGACGTCGCGACGCTCGAGAGTGACGCGTCGAGCTATGAGAGGAGACGTGGCGGCGCCGGCGTCGCGGTGATGGCCGATCGCCACCCGTTATTACGTCGTTAAGCGCTTTCATAAAGGTGGCGATGGGCAACGCAACGTGCTCCTAATTGTCGCTGATAACGACCCACTAGAAGAGAAGCAACGGGACATCCACGGGCTTAAAAGTGTGTTGCGCGAATTAAAAACATACACTAAGGACTTTTTATAATACATACATTTATTTAATCTAAATATCCGACCACCTTCTTAATAACTTTAAATTATACAACCTGTATGGTTTATAGACATTATTTTCCTAAATATCCTGTATTGTCTTAAGTGACAGCTAAATTAGAGATCTTTATTAATTGTGATTACTTTAATTTATAAAACACAGTAAATTTATTCTGTACACCATTCCATTAATTTGCATCATTTTATACAGTCTTTAAACTACGAAATCGAAAAGTTATCATAATAATAGTCTTCAAATCGGTTTATCGAGAGAAATATGTATCAATACACTTTTTTAATAATGTAAATTTAATTAAATATATTGTAACTTCTTCCTAGTAACTACTCTGTATATATCTTTGATAAATAATTCATGTACTTACATTTGGGAGCCGCTGGTGTAAAGCTTGCGATCATAGTGCAAGTTTTTGTGTCACGACATTTCAGCACCTAATTTCGCCATTATCCTGTTTATTGTTATCTTTTCAGTGCTCCTTGTTTCGTTCATTTTTTTTCAGCTATTTCAGCATGAGATTAAAAATGTCAACGTGCGACACTCCCGTAAAAGTACCACTTAGTTTTTTCTTCAATTGAATGGCACTTAGGAATTGTAACAATGTAATTGCTTTTATAGCTTTACAACTAAATGCTACATAAGAATAATTGACATTACATGTTGCAAGTAGTTATTACAGTCATTTCATAAAATTCTTCGATGTGGATCGTATTTCAAGCCGTCTGCTAACATTCGATAATGAAAAAATAAACTCGTCAATGAACCGCTGTATTATAATTATAATATATGGAAGTTTTCAAATTTCATTCATAATTTAATTTCGAATGATTTTGTGTAAAAACAGATAGTATTGGTTTGTCTTCCAAAACATGTCAATGGCTTAAAGTGTAGATTTTCCGAGAAGAAGTCCAATTTTACAGGAGAGTGTAAAACCTGATTATTTTGATAAATAATTAATAATATAACATAATTTAATGTCATAGAAATTATACCGTATGTTAAAAAAATATGATGTCATCTATTTTAGTTTTGGAAAAAGATATTTTATTTAATCTTAATTTACTAGTAACTAATTGTCCCGCAACGAATAGTGCAATTTTTAACTTAAAACATCTTACATCTTAAAACATCTAGTCTGACCTGATATATAGCTGTATATTTAAAAAAAACACCTTATTGTTGCGATTTTAAAGACATTCAGGTAATTAAACCCGTTGATACATCCCACTCACCCCAATTTCTGTTCTCTATTCCCTCTGCTGGCATGAACGATCCCCGAGGGCGTCCAGCCCAAGCCGTCAACTGCAGAGGCATCCGCCCTAGTCGTTTGATGATATCCGAATTACCAATTCCGAAAACTATTTCGTTCCTTCCAACCTATCAGCATAGATAGCATGCACAGCATACGTAGACGCCGTGCCAGAAATACTTATACCGCTTTTAAATTGTTTAGGTGAACATTTTTATTTTTGTGTTGCCCTATTTAAACATGAATTAATTACTTTGGTCCCATGCATTTTCTTGGTGTAAAAAACGTCTAAGAAAACATTAAGATGTATTTAATACGGATTTACGAGTTTGGCATTTTTAATATTATATTATATTTCGTTCTTTGCGACCCGAATATCGTCCACACGCATATTGTACCGAAGAGACAATCATAAAATGTACAAATTATCACTTCCGCTCCGAAAGTGGAGCATATATATCTACACAGTGTGAATATGTCCGCTCTGAAAGTAGAGTAAATGGATCTCAGTAATGTAAAGACAGTATTTACAAATTATTACACGAATTCTCTTTTAAGCCTGGTCTTTATCAGGCGTATCCTGGAGCACTGATATCGAAAAGCAACCTATTTTATTTATTCAGAAATTTCCCATGAGTAAACATAAATTATTTAAGACGTTAAGACCACGTCCTCATAGTATGTGTGTTTTATTATATCTTTATTTAACTACTATTAGTCAAACGCACTACCATCCATTATTTATAGAATACTAGTTATGGATGCTGCCCTCCTCTAAATCTAACGTCAACCGCCGTACAGCAATCGTAAGCGCATATTTGCACAATATAGTTGAATGAGTGACCTTCAGTTTTAGTGCTCAAACGGGTCTAAGTATTACTAGGCTTTATTTATAAATATCCTTCAAAATTCGTTGTACTCTATAGTCGCAATGTCGGATTTCTCCATCCGGCATTTCTCGATAGTTGACAGCGTCTACGTGGCTTAGGCCGAAGCAGAAAGACGAGAAGAGGAATCGTTCAGTTCAGTTGATGGAGGGCGTCGGTTGGTGGGTGATTTTCGCTGACCACCCCCTGCTGCCTCGGGCCATTGTAAACCCGACAGCACCCTGTTAAAACCGCTTTGATGTTCAGCTCTAAGAGATAATTAACCCGCCTCGATGTATCTGACTTTGTGTGCTCGACACAGAGCCGGTTGGACGTGAGAGGCTCTTCATAGTGCATAAGCATACCCCTTGCAATTCAATTATATCAATAATAGATTATGACAGCGGATATTTTCAATAGTTATATAAATTTTATTCATATTACGATTAAATTCCTTTTAGATTCAAATTGTTCAAAGCCTACATCCTGTCACGATATTAGCAAGATATCTTCAAGTATTTTTTATACACATGTGATATTGAAAGATTAGCGTTATTTCTTTAATATACTTACTGTAACACAATTACTTTTTAACATACTTACTGAATGAACTCCATTAAAAATGTGTCCACTTTGAATGCAGTACCAATATTCACAGTATAAACATCTATCTTATCAGACAATCGATTGATCTATCGGACAATCCAGTATGGCTTTCCTTAATCAAATGTATGACATATTTAGATATAAACCCGTGACTTTCTATGCAGAGCGCACGCCCTCACCAACTCGGCTATCGAGGCAATCAAATAATTGAAATTAATTTTTGAGATCGATTTCTAACATCTCGGATAAACGCGTGTAAAACATGGACTCCTAATGTAAGAGATAGATTACACAATTCATTTTGTAAAGCTACGTGATTATAATAAAGCCAGGTCTTTTGAAACAATACCGCGACCATCTAACAACTTAATTATAGTAATAATGATTATAACGTTAAGGAATGATATCTTTTATTTTGAGATTTTTAACGATTTAAAAAAAGTTTATAGAGGTAGATTAAAGCTATGTACCGTTGTTTGACACACCATTAAAAAGTTTATTTTGGTCAAGACCAGGTATGCCCAATTGAAAACTCTTGGTGGGCCAAATAAAATAATGCGTATCTTTGATGGGCCACACGTAGGGATTTCAAAACGAAATTAACATTTGTTTTTAAATTCCAAATTTTTTACGAGGCTTAAAAAAACGATACACCTCCAATTTTAAATTCAATTCCGAAATTCCTAACATATTCTGAAACAGAAAGAAAGAAAAACCGTGAAAGGGCCACACAACATCTTCAATTGGGCCTCATGCGGCCCGCGGTCCGAGATTTAGACACGCCTGGTCCAGACTCTTGATAATAGTGTAACCCCTAAAATATCTCAATGTATTGCTAAATCCAATCTATATTAAGTAGAAATCCTCGGCGATTAAAAGACTTAGCAATAAACTTAGTTGAACAAAAGTAAACAATATACTAAGACAAAAGATGTTTTGTAAAAAATTCAACTCCGTATCTGATTTTCCAGTTAAAGGGTGAGACAGGGTAGGCATCTGCCCCCGGCCGGCACATAAATTTCGCTCCCAACTAATAATTCTCGTGGAGGGACTAAACGCTCGTGAGATTGTGGAGTAATTAATGTTCGCAGCAATTGTTTTGTCTGCAGGACGTGTGCGGGCACGTGCCCGGACCTGCGCGAAAGCCTCATCTGCCCCTCGAAGCCTCCGAATGTTAGGTTAGGTCTGGCCGTTTGTTCAAACTAATTGAATTACGTCATAAATCTATTTGTTGTTCTATTGCCGTGTTGCGTTTAAACAGTGATTTGTGCAGTTGCATACAAACTGCACCCGAAGGCTATTCTCTATTAGTATTTTGATTTATTATATTCCCTATTATTTATTACGTTCTTAGGCTAATTGCACATGTTTCATATATACAGCATAATAGTATAATTGAATTTGATATTATAGTTGTCCAGACCATACCATGGTTTTGCTATTAGAAACCTGCGGGCGGTACGAAACATACCATAACCGGTATCATACTATAATTAATTTTCATAACTGTAAATTAACAATAGAAAGCTGCAGCATAATATAATATAATTATATTTTGTATCATTAGAAAGCTATATATACTAAACTCACTTATCTTGCTTCGTCAACGACCAATCCTCGTATAATAATTAAAATGAAGATTGTTTTTTATGTTTAAAACTTTTGAAGATCTTTCACGACGTTTAAATATAGAGGACTAGTATACAAAATAAAAGCTTATTACTAAAAAAGTTTCGCGCAATAATTTAAGTAGAAACTCTAAGAAAAGTTTACGATGAATTTGCTTGACACGAAAAACTAAGCGTGCTTAATCACTTAATAAACAGTACACTCAGTATTAAAGTACAGCGAATAAAAATCAAATACATTCTTATTGGTAGTGTTTTCATACATCCAAATATAAGCATAAGCAAAATATAATTCATTGGGGAAAATGTACAACAATTTAATGCGCGATAAAACAAGTATTTTGTTAATTTTCAGGCAAATTTTTCAGTTGCTAAAAATCTTAATAAATGTTCCTCATTTTCAACGACGAGTATTTGTGTTAAAATCTGATAAAAAAGAATCTGATTCAATTCCGTAGTGTAATGTTAACATTAAAAAATATTATTTTTTCATGACAAAGCAATATCCCGTATAACACACAGCAAAAATAAAATTACAAGAGGTGAAGAGAACTCAATAGATAACACTTTACATACCGCAGTAATAACGCAAAACGATGACTTGGTACCGGCTATTTTTTTGCAATTGCGAAAAATATCAACCTTTTTATTAAAATCGCTATATCTTTTAAATGCGTCAACATATTGCAGTGAAATTTTCAGGAATTGTCAAAAATATATCAATAATTATATAAAATTATTAATTTATAATTGATTTAACTTTTTTCAAACTGTGGTCAATGGTTTCCCAAGAGTAGATGATTTTCGTACAATTATAACCAATAACATATTTTTTCGCAAATGTTTTTATTTCTATATTTACTAGATAGATTATATAGGCATATATTTTTTTTTTTGTATATAACGAATTTACTATTAATAAGATCACTGTAACAAATTTCGTATTTTAATGTCAACATTAAAAATATCAGTATATTTATTGGTAACTTTTTTTTTTCATATTCTGCAAAAATTGTATCGTGTGGTATACGAGGTATTGCTTTGGTATGAACGATATGATATAAATAGTTGAAATCATTTAATTTTAAGTTGGTGATTTTTTCGTGTTTCCAAATTTTGTTTCGGCTATGTTATCCATTATCTTTATAAAGTAAAATGAATATTACGTTTTGATATAGTTTACGTAGCAGATCTTTCGTACTTCAACATTCATCCATACGCCCCCTGATGAAATTCAGAATCAGTCATATGTTTAATAGCATTTTAGAAAACACTCTAAAATTTTACAAGCTGATAATATTTTAAATTAAAATTTCTCCCTTTCAAACGTCTGCTTACGATATATTATATTACCTGTACTAAAATACAACATTGATGGGCACAAGATGTTTTGGTTTGGTCAAACCTCTTAAGTAATTCGTACATGTATAGTTAATTGATAGAGGTCTGATATAGTTGAAGATTGACGATGGATAGTACTTGAAAACGATGCTGTGAGCTCTCTTACATAGATGTAATATTTAGATGAACCTAAACCCGACCTAGACGACAAGGGCTGCCACTAAATATATATAACACTCTACAATATTTATTTTGTTAACACTTACTTAAAAATAAAAATTGGCTATCTTAAAAATGTTATTAATGCCTCTTATTATGTATACATCGTGACTAAGAACATAACAGTTATCTATTGTAGTAAGCTCTTAAAAGAGTATAATACTATATATAAACTTCACTGATAGTAAAACAAACTATTTTAATTGAATTGTGTAATATTGTTAACCCAAAGCTCGGAGAAATTTCCATTTTTATATCTCATAATTTTTGGTCTCTTCTCTTTATGTCATTAATACTTTATTGACAATTTTTTTCTACTTGAGGCTTACTAGATCAAATAATTATGACACTATTTATTTTGATTATTTCGATGACTCTGTAAATTATAATATTTACATCTTTTATAGAATATGTATTCAATATATTAGGCCAGACTATAAAAAAATGATAGACTATCATTGTATAATGCAATTATTATAAATTGGAATGTAATAATGATTTTTTCAGAGAAGCGAACTGTTCGTTGAGAATTAGTTGACTCGGTAATTGAATTGAATTTATTTATAAATAAATCCCTCCTCACTTATATCTATGTAGCAACTTAACAAACGTAGAACTGGAAGCCCATTAATTTATTGGATGATTGTCGAACAACCAATTCTCATGAAAAATAATCTGTCAATACATGTTTTCACATTACGGAGATCCATATACTTCACTTACTGAGCCGGACATCTTTGCACTGTGTTTTATCCATATGCTTGACTTTCGGAAGCAACATGATAAAAAAGTAATTTAACAAACATTGAACGGTTTAGAGTTAGTTATTCGTTGTATTGTAATGTGTTAAACATTCATATAAATCACAGCGTATTTAAATTTTCGTACCTTTCGATAATCGATGTATTTATTATATTATTCAATGCTTTATTAATGTATGTTCTAATTATTGTAAAATGAATACAATTCACGTCACGATGAAATCGAACAAATTATTTATCGTTGTATAATATAATGAATTTTGGTCAACCCTGATTTAGTTCATGTAATAACATCAACTTACAAGGGATTCTGTTAGTTAATTAACAAGATCGGGAAACCCACCTGCCTCTTGCGACTAGATGAACTGATACCCATCCACCGGCCCCAGAACGAGTAGAACATATTGGCCGATGAGATAGTTACATTTAATATACATAGTTAGTCAAGAAGCAGTGGGCGGTCTCCTTGCGAATATGTTCAGATTGGAAATTAACCAGCAGGATTACCTGCTAAGACATTTTTAATTACACTTAAACTGCATCAACTCACTCTACTTTCTATATATCGTTATCTATTTTAGTATTAATAACACGATATTTAATTATTTTATTTATATCACATTCTGAGAAGATTACAAATTATTAATTTAAGGCTCTCATAACAATGGCAGAAAAAAATTTAAAATGTATAAATAAATTATTTTAAATAGTTTGAGAAACAAATAAATATAAAAATAACAATAAATACAAGTAAAAGTAAATAGAGAATTTGATAAATTAAAAATAATAAGGAGGGTCTGCCGCCGAGTAAGTTGAGTGACATTTATAAAACGTTAATTTATGCTCAGCCTCACTGAGGTGGAAAATAATAATAACCGAAGAAATTTCGTTAAACCTAGCCCTCCCTATCGGCATCTCATTGTCTCATCGGTAGTGTAATTGGTGGCGTAGGCGCCTAGCGGTTCGAGGAATGCGGGTTTGATTCTCCATCTGTTTGGTATTAAAAATCTAAAAATGCAGGACTGAATGTCAATTGGGTTGAGCAATTATGTGACAAACAGTTTTCGTGAAAAATAATCTTTCAAGACGTCTTCACATTGCGGAGATAAATATATTCCATTTTCGAAGTGGACATCCTCACTCTGTGTGGATCCATATGCTCCACTTTGGAAGCGAAGATGGTATAGAATAAAATAAAAATGGCAGGTTGGTTCGACGCAATCGAGAACATTACCTGTTTTTTTAAATTTCAAAGTTCAAAACAAGTCTATCAGTAGTGACACCAATACAACAAATCTCCTGCAGTATATGAATCGTTTTTTTCTTTCTTTAAGAATTTACAGTTTTATTTACTTTTGAATACTTTTTTTGAAAATACGTTTGAAACGAATGTTGAATATCGCCACATCGTGAAGAGATGACAGATTTTTCAAGAAAATTAATAGGTAGTGAACTCAACTCATTTGGAATCCAGTTCTATATCTTTGTAAGTCTTAAAACTGTGGGACTCGAACTTGAAACCTTCGGCACAGAATCGTACGGGCTCACTTTTCATTACAGTTACAATTAAAATCATCTCAGTACAATTGCAACCGTTCAGTTATTGGATAACGATTTTTAAATTCACAGACTCGTGTCATCAGACTGTAAGCCCGAATTTTCGTTGAAATATATCTGGATTTACATTGACTTAGTAAGGCCATTAACGGTGATGGTGTAGATTTATACAATTTTGATTAATTCACCTCTCGTAAACACTGAGGAAAAAAACATTGTTTGTTTTAAAAAAGCCACTTTATCAAGCAAATAAAAAAAAAAATTTCAAGAGACTTGATTGGTAAATCCATTTTTCTTGTAACGAATGACCAATACAAGCGCTTATATTGAATAAACACAGCATCGGGTATAACTACTATCATGAATTATTTCAATTGAATGGATAATATCCATCTGAATTACATTACTTCAGTTTGCCGTTACCCTTTTCAGTGAGATAACCAGTGGAGTGCCAATCAGGGGGATGCGTATAATTAATTCATCATTTTAATTTGCAATCGACATTCAAATCATGAATAATAAATGTTACATTGTACTTTGAATATGCACATTATTGTATTAAATAACCAAACATGTATAATGTTAAACAGAAAATAGATGTATATTTCTGTCTGTTACAAGTACCCATCCCAAACAGAAAACGGTAGCGACGCGAAATTGTCATATCGATGTCGGAATCTACAAATCAGCTAACTCTTTCGATTTTCGAAAAATTGTTTTTGATGCCATTTTATTCAACCATATTTTTTTTACAAAAAAATGAAATACGTGAAATCATTTGCACACGCCAGCCAACTCCATGCATTCACCAAGGTTTTTGTTGGCCCCGTTACACAAATGGAGTTGACTGGTTTGTAGATTAAACCATCGATATGTCATTCTAGCTGCTTTACTAAGTCAACTCTTTTATTTTTAACTTTTGACATCATCACCATCACATCAAAGAGAAAGTAAAAGTATTTATACAGCCAAATATTAAAATGGAGTAGCTTACATTCCTTATATTAGTATGTTTTTAAACGATCATGATTATCAATAGTATAAACAGTAGCAGAGACTTTTTTATAAATTCCTATTTTTCAAATAATTAGTCGACTTGTTGATTTACTTGGTAGAACTCCATTATACAATGATCGAATAATTAAATTGGCTAATATGTAACACGTCGGTTAGCGCGCATATAATATTTCCATATTAGTCCTGATAATGGTGTCATAAAAATAATTATCACGTAAATTTATAATTTAATAATTCATTATACAGATATAAATATGTGTATTTTTAAATAAGTAATTTAACTCAAAGCTACTAAAAATTTGCTAACTATATTGACCTAGACGAAGGAGAAAAAATCTTTATTTATGTATTATATTATTAAGTATTTTAAGCATAGTAACATAGTAGCCCATGGGGTTGAATGATTGTTTGACAAACAATTCTCGTGAAAAATAATCTGTCAAGACGTCTTCACATTGCGGAGATCCATATACTCTACTTTCGGAGTAGATTTTTCACTCTGTAGATCAATTTATTTTCTAATTTCCAATTACACCTGGTTACATCAACTAGTTATAATATGCCGCGTTTAAAGATGATATAACGAAGTTTGTATATGATAAATATTAGACTCTCGTTAAAACAATTCTTGCTATATATATATTGCTGTGCACGAAATACACGCTACTGCCTATAGTCTATCCCCAAAGCGGATCAGCTCTGTGTAAACAACCCTTAAGAACCCTTTTAGCACTCACCATCCAGTCTGATAGCCTAATGCGATTTTAAGAAAACATTTCTTGTTAAATACGCCCAGTTAGAATTAAGCTCGTGGCAGGTGGGTAGTAGGTACATCTTAACAATCGGTCTACACGATTGAGTTACCAGATAAATTGATTACAAAAATTACATTGTTTTAATTAAAACTTTCCATGACTTTCATATATAATTCTCATACAAATTAAATCAGTTGCTCGATAATATTACTTATTTACATGTACAGAAGAACCTCGATATAATGCACTAAGCGAGTGAGGGAGTGTCCATTAATGCCTAAAGTCCGTTGTATAAAAATCGGTTTAATGAATGCATAATAAACGGAACAATACAAAGCCAGAGAAGCTTCGAGAATAGAATCAAATTTTGTTCGCATTTTTTAAAGCATATTGTTCTTTTATAATCAACCATCTCAAATCACGAAAAAACATTCCATGACGACAAACTCATCTGCTTTTTTTCATTTTCAGTCATTCTGTGATACCTAGGATCACATTAATCTTCTATTAAACGCTGTAAAACATTTTATTCGGCTACTTCTTCTTCAACATTATTTTGAATTGTAATATAGAAAGCAGAACCTTCTAATCATTCTAAGTGTATGTCTGCATCTTGACCATCAAACAAACTCTTCCAACCACTTTCTGAATATTTTTACGGATATTTTGTCAGTAATATCGAGCTTTTATTAATCTATTGCATTGCTTCCCAAATTGGGGGCCGCGAAAATATTCAGTACAAAGTATAAACAGATAAATCTTGAACTATAAAAAAAAATTGGAGGGGGAGGGCGGGAATTAATTCTTTCAGATTCAGGGGGCTGTGACATGAAAGTAATTGGGAAGCACTGATATATTGTACTAAAAAACTTGTATATATTTTGAACACATTCGTAGAGATTTTTCTCTCATATCCGCTTCCTAATTGGAGCACATACATAGCTTATGACATCTCCAAAAATCACATTCAACAGTATTACATTATATTTAGGAGCTTCTATTGAGTTTTAATTTAATTAAAGTGGGAGACATATTCTATATTATTATATTGAAAATCAAATCAATATCTATTCATTTTAGACTAGTCTAGTTTCATAACTGTACTAGCCACCGACATGATCAAAAAAATCTTATCCTTATGGAAAAAATATGTATTTACATAGATGTTACTTATGGTTAATTTTTAATTATTTTTCAATTGCGTATTTGTTTATTTTTTTTCACGCCTATCAATTCCCAGCAAGCTTCATTTTATCAATAATATTTTCCAGTTTTCAAATTACAAAAAAAAAAAACTCAAAATTATCCGACCCCTTTTCCATAAACTGAACAAAACTTTCTTTATTTTCCCTTTAATGAAAAAAAACGGACATAAATTTCAATTATTGTTTCCTGCCTTCACGCTTGGCAGCCCGCCCATAAATAATTAGCGAAATATTTGCTGGCATAAAAAAACTACACAGAAAAACCACTGCTTCGTAGTGATTTCAGATAATTTAATAAAGATTTCTTTAATTCATCTAATGGCATACTGTCTGGTTATCTATTTTCATTTGATTTCTATAGCTAAAATATCCATATTTTATTTACATAGCATAAAAAAAGAACGAAACACGGCTCTCATTATCATCACGCACATTATATTATTTCTAATTACAGTTTTTTGGAAGCCATTTCCTGTTTTTCCGTTACGCCACTTTATACGTCTGAAAAGTTGTAAAGACATGGCTGGTATAATGATTACTAACTTGCGATCAACGTGTTATCAAAGTTCGCCTAGTAAAAATTTATTCGGACTAAGTATACATTTCGTAAATCGGTTTTTACAATAATTCAATATTATTTGTATATTTAGATATCGTTATTTGCATAAAGTAAAGTAATACGTTATTAAAGTTTGCTAAATGGAATTGAGGTTAGCCATATGTGTCTTACATAGTTATCTCTTACTATCTCTCTCCCTCTCTGCCATATCCACTACTTATGCGGAGCATATGGCCACCGCATGACGCCTCCAGGATTCTCTCTCACCGGCCAGCCCCCTTGAATCCTCCCAAGTCATACCGGCACTCTTCAATTCCGCTGAATACATCCTATGGATAGTAACCCAACAGTTTTCGTTATATAATAATTATTTAAAACACATCGTCCTTTTTATGTTGGAGATACACTGGTGAGCATAAATATATATACTGATACTACCATTAAATAAGCATTTTTTACGTAATCATTAATAGTTAGTTTTATGTATGTCTTCTTAATGTTTAAGAAGTAAGCGTGCGCTGAAAGTTTGCTGGTTTTAATCCCAAAGCAGCCAACGATTTTAAAATTAAAATATGCAATAATAGCTGCCCATCGGGTTGAGCAAATGCTGACAACTAATTCTTGTGAGAAACTATTTGTCAAGTCTTCACATTGTGGAGATCCATATGCTCTAATCTTGTAGTACATCTAAATATATTATACTCACTAGTTCAAGTATCGTTATGAATAAATGGTTAGATTTATAGACACCAAATTAAAATCAGCTCTCGGCCATTCGAGACGTTTATCTCCCTTACTGCGAAGGGTAGAAAGTAAAAGAAAGCACTGCCCACTTACACAGCAGGGTGGCTATGAAAACACTGTCGTCATGTCGCAATAACAACGACACTCGCTGATAGTAGGCGGGGGCGGCTAGGTAATGATATTATTGTTTGACACAGGGCAGCCTAGAACAATAAATTTATGGCCATTTCTTCCCGCAGTTACCCTGAACGATTGTATTTTTGTGATTACATCGAAGTATAAGAATTAAACGTTTTTTTATGTGTACATAAATTGTGTAATTTTTCTAATATATCTACTAAAATCAGCCTTCTCCGTTTCTACAACCGGTCTTATCCAAGCATATTTTGGAGTGTCATATCGAAAGGCGATTATTTTTATTAATATTAATTATATGGCCGGGATGTATAACCAATAAAATAAGACATTCAATATTTGGAAAATTGGTAATACTATGTTTGATTAATCCAAGTCAAATATAAATTAATACAACGATGTAATCGAAGACGACGATGGTTGATAATGTTGAGAGTTCAAATCTTAAAGCTAGCTTAAAAAATCGCGTTTGCATTAACTATTAGTAGGTTTTTGGATTTAGAAAAATGTCCTAATAATGCAGCGAATTAATAATAATCCAACCTTATTAAAACAATCCGGTGAATAATTGTTACATGGGAGTGAAATTTTGGTTGTAATACTATATGCCTTCACTATCTACAAATCTCGTAGCATCTATGGAACCTGAAACGATGACGACGTTAGTCTTGTTTGAATATCAGTTTACAATCAATTCTATTAAGATTTCTTATCGCCATCAAAACCAGAAGCAGAACCAGCGCCCGCCTTTCTCAACACTCTCCACCCAATACAGCATCCGAAGACAGCGACATTTCCTTTTCAAATGTTGACGTATCGAATTTCCTCAGCCGGAACCTGCATTGCATATTATTACAACTTGAAGAGCAGTTCTATTTAAATCACTTCTGTTATACAATTAACGTAGCTTGATTCTCGCATGCCTCATTTAAGTGAACGTGTAAAATCGCTTACCAACCAAAGCAAACACTCGCCAACGTATTTCAAAGCATTAGGAATATCTATTGTGAGAGTGGGGTGCGGTTTCAACCCCCTCAGGTCCGCAATTGTAATATCTACGTACCGCCGCGAATGATGCAAAGCCTTCGTTCGCTACGACTGCACTCATATTGGATGTGCAATTTAACACGGAAGGTGGATTACGCTAGAAATACCATAATATTTGATTTCAGCATTTCGTGATTAAATCAACCTCATGCTTAAACTCAAATTGACAGTTATTATGTATAATATATTCACTCATACCTATTAATTACGTGACATTTCCGTACCTTATTTGAATTAAATCATTCAAATTTTCATTATTCATAAATTTTACCCCGACGCATAATTACAAAAAAAATTTTTTTTACTTATACAGTCTATCGAAATAATAATAGTTGTATAATATTATGTAACAAAATAATTAAAATTAATCTTGTCTGTAGCCATTTTCGTCATATGACTTTGAGTTAAGAGAATAGACCAAGCAGCCGCTGATTACAGATAAAGTGTAGCTGCGATGCTAGTTGTAGCTCGGCCACATATTGCGGATATCTCAAGATAGTCTTAACCTGACCTCCTTAGTCTTCAAGCCGACCGATTTGACCATCCTGAGAGGCTTTTAATTCTATCTATAATCTATTCAGTTGCGAATATAGCTATTGAATAGTTACGGAACACAGATAATGGCATGGGAGGACGCAGGAATACAGGGATTCTTGGGTGCGGAATGTGGTTTGCAATTGGAGCACATGGCATTATGGAGCGGGTATGGAAGAAGAAGAATAACATATTAGATAAGATTTGCGAAGCTATTTTAAAATTCAGTTATATGTTTCTCATATGTATTATGTATATTAATTCTACTCTGATTTATTATGTGGTTAAATGCAGGATGCCAATCACATCCTCCGGGAGTGTCCTCATATGTCGGTTGAAAGAACGAGCTTCTCAAGTCGGTTCAACCATTTGTCAGACCGGACATGGTTCCTACGAAGGATAATTTTCTAGCTCTTAAAAAAAATGCAAAATCTTACAGCGAACAATGCTTCTTTTAGACGAGGCTAAATATTAACAGGGTATAATTACTTAGAATAGGAATCACGCACACCAACCAACGTTTTGGGAAGCTGCTCCTCGGACACTTCCTGCACTTCACGTTTGTTACGCTACGGTATATGTCTACATACCGGGTGTGGATATGCAGCGGATGATGGTGGTAATACGTAATGAAATCTGTAGATTCACTGCAAAAAGAAATATCGGAGACAGAAACTGGAGAGTAACGGATAGTACTTTAAATTAAAGATATTCATTAAAAATTGAGTTGGGTTGACCAAAAGTAATATGTTACTTGGTATGCAAGTGCGGATATAAAAGAAAAAGAAGAAGATTTTCGGTCGACGAAATATCCTTTAAATATAAAATATGTATGTGTTGTACGATGGATTTCTAATTTATATATTGTTTATATAAATGTTTTTTTAGAATTAAAGCTGATAAAAAAAATGAGTCAAACGATATTTTTTCATAAATCCTAAATATATGATGTTTATAATAAATTTTCGGCCTATTTAAAGTTAGATGTGCGTTTGCTGTATATGGGTAGATATAATAGATACAATATATACATATGCGTATACTAGCTACTGACTATCCGATATTGGACGCGATGGAGTAAATTTGCGTCGGCATTCGTAATAACGTTACCGTCTGTCAGTCAATCGACCGCGAAGTCTCATTCCAGGAGCCCCCAGTGGACCCGTCCCAAATATTGCCGCGGGCCTCGCTTTTAGCCTCGCCTCACACGACTAATGCGGACAGAGTTTCAATATATCTGATATCAATCCTGGTTCTAATAAATACACCAGTGGCGAAGACATTGTAAAAAAATGTTTAAATACGTAAGTCTAAATGTAATATTTGCCGAAAAGGGTGCTTTATTTACATGTACTCCTTTATTTAACCTTTCGGCTGCTGAAATTCAATACATTGACCTTTGTTAATGACAAGAATTACCGGATTGTCACATGTCGTTCAGACAGACTTTTTGCCACGTATTGCTGTTCTGTTACCGTCATGCATGAAGATTCGCAGTATTTCTGTAATTCAATCCCAAAAATCGTAGTAACAAAATAGTACAATACAAGCACTTTTCTACATTTATATTTAGTTATTAAACAACTCTTCTGAAAGCTTTTTCATTTGATATCACTTACCAATTGAGCCACGTAACAATTTCAACGAAAAGCACATTATACCATCATACGAAGAATAACCACATTTATGAAATATGTCCATAGTACAAGCCAAATGTATACCCCTTTTCTGCTAATATACAGTTGTTCTTTTATTCAATATTCGTTCGTATACAAACTGCCAAATAGGTATCATATATTTATATAAAATTAATTATTATCCAGAGTACATAGTTGTTCCCCAGTAAAATATCTAAGTGAAATTTATAATCTAACAAACCCCAAGACAAAAATCGGTTGTTAGCATGTCTCGCTGCTATCACGGATGACAACGATGTTATTGTCTAGCATACAAATGGTTAAGCTGTTTTTTTATCATCCATTATAATATATTATTGAAAGAGCTACGAGCAATATAGCTATTTAGTTTGATAATTCATTAACTGTACACGAATTTTTATGAGGTCGTTTAGAAAACAGTTAATTTACTTCAATATCCTGGTTCCCAACATTCGTAAAAATGTGTATATTCAATTTGTGATCCATGGTAGCCTGTGTATTCACAACTGCTCTACAGTGGGAATATTTATTCTAGATGGGTTTACAAAAACAGCCTTTCCAATTCATCTCTGTATAGAAATTTAAAAAAAATAAGCCACTTTACGTCTCGTAAAAAAGCGTTCACACAGAACCCATTGGGCCGTGTAATTCCGTACGGTAGCCGGTCGCGGCGGGCGAACTAAAAAGCGAATTTGTCCGCCGCCTACTTACCTGCCCGCCTGTCAACCCGCGGTATGAGTTAATTATCCTTCCATTCTCTACCTGTTGAGCCTGCCGACGTGACGCGACTCGACGACGCTCGGTGGGCCGCATAAGCGACGTTCTTGTCGGATTTTCGTTTTTCACCAACATTATATTCAGTACCGGTGACACCTTTTTATAAGCTTTTATTTCTCTCAAATAAATACATCATAAACTCCTACAATTTTCCATTCACAGATACGAATACTCTCATATTTCTTCTTCCACAATTAAATATCAAATATTTCTCATTAATGCCCATACCTCCGAGGCACAAAACATCGTATCCATTGTTACCAAAAATGACTTTTAATCACAAAAATAACGAGGCTTTTTTGTCTATGTAGGGGTATATAACATTATCTACAATTCACTTTAATAACAGAATAAGTGGTATACAATCTCACACTACCCATTTTCGTTCTAGAACATCATATCGCTTTTTTGCTCTTCTTCTAAATGGATATAATGCCATGTCTTCCGGGTCTAGATATATTATTTATGACAATTGCTTTCGGACAGAAATGAGGTATCAATCTTTTTTACATAATAAAAAATGCTATACAATTGTGTTTTATTATACATTCACTTAACATTTGATACACACGTGGATATCCCATCAATCGATTGTAAAAGGATGATTTTGATATGCCTAATACAAAAATCAAAATATATATATTTTTAAAAATATTTTTTTTTATACAATTACATGTTGTCCAATGACATATAATCGATCCATGAAATATTTTCTTGTTTTCAAGTGTTCGTCATACGTCTATATGAAACAGTGTAAAGAGCAACGAACATACCAGTCAACACCTATTTAAATGTATCCAACAATAGCAAATAACTAGTACGTATTACCTGTTAGCCTCAGTGTGCAACTTGCGATCAGACGATCAGCTGGCAAGTAAAGCCTCTCTCGGTACTCTTTTGTGGAGAAGAGTCGCGATCACGACCACGATTAGTCACCGCCCCCTTCGAAAGAACTCCAGTGCCGAATCAAGTAATAGTTCAATACTCTTACAAGAAAAATCGATCAAAATGCATATATAAAAAACGTCACTTTTGCGACCGTGGAAAAGAAAAAGGTCTTAACCCACATAGAACAAATTTTACAAAAGGTACAAAAAACGTTTATTCAATGATTTTTGAGCATAGGAAAAACATTAGATAGACATAACCTTAAAGTGCATGAAAACTAAAACTGGAGTTTTATTTACTCAATATGATATTAATTTAATAAGTTCTTTAATAAAAACCAATAAAATCGATTAGGAAGATGGCTTTTTTTCTGGTTGCAAAGCTAAAGAAAGCTAAAAAATATCTCTTCATAGATTTTTAATCAATCTGTATAGTTAGTTATATTATACATAATTAAGTGGAATGGTCCTACTAATTATACGACATACTTATGCAAGTAATCATTAATTATATTAGCTATTGTCAGAGAAAAAATACTCTTGCCATATTCATTCCATACAAAAATTGGAAAAGACGGGGCTCTAAATACAATATTAGAGTTCTCAAAAAAAATTTCAAAAATATCTAGAAGAAGAACTAGAATTTAAATGATGTAAAATAGTATTGTTCACATTTGTATTCAATATTTAATATTATTATTATAAATTTGAAATTTTCTTGTATCAGGTCATACTTATTCTGATTAAAGATAAACGGTTGTCAATTTTATTTGTACACTAAAATAGGTTCATAAAAAAATCCGTACTTGTATAACACTTGTATGGTACAAAATCAATCTTAATAAAATTAATTCATACTGCTAAAATCGTTCACCATAAAAATATATTAAATGCATATTATTAGTATGTTATACGCAATTTGTACTGAGTCAAACTCTGCAAAAATGATGCTTTGCAATAGACACATCTGTTCAGTCTCCAGTTCTTCTACTTGCCTAACTTCCAGTACCAATTTATTATAGACGAGCAATTACTACAAAAACCATTTTTTTCTTTGTTGATCTCGTTTATTTAGTTTAATCATTCTGCAGTGTTGTACTGAACAACACGGCATGACTGTGCGCTCCAATTAAAGTCATCTCGTACCGAGATGCGATTAATTCTGTTAACAATGGTCACGACTATCGATTAGCTCTCTGACCAGGCGATGATCGTTTTGAATTTTACCATCGCCATTTTGTATTTTTTATATTCTTTTTTCTGCTCAGCAATGTTTATATGTATTGCATTATTCTTCTATACTTGAATCGGACGTAATCGAGTAAATCAGCGATTCTCGAATAGTCGAACGACTCGATATAATACACCTAACATAACACTGCCTTGTTAATGTATTTCGTATCTTTTATTTTATCGAATTTCAATAAACTTACCATATGCTCGAAAACTATATAACATCAAAAAAATGATATACCAGTAAGTATTGTATTTATTGAATAATCGAGATTATCACCTTCTAATATATTTTTCATATACAGATACTAAACTATTAACTTAAGCTAACTACATTTTTTGAAGTAGTTATCAATGAAATTTTAAGCCCATAGTATAAAAGAAGAAGTCAATTAAAAAATAAATACCTATTATTATAATCTCTCCGGTTAGCGTAGTTGGTAGCGTGCGCGCCAAGCAATCCGGGGAATGCGGGTTCG